>ML105326.1:19538-31118 GCA_003697995.1 Taxidea taxus jeffersonii
TCCCTAAAATATTTTGAGATCAAATGAAAAAGAAAGTACAACATACCAACAGCTACAGGATGAAGCAAATGCAGTACTAAGAAGGATGTTTACACTAAGCATAATACGCTCTAGTTCCATCCATGTCATCGCAAATGGTAAGATTTCATTTCTTTTGATGGCTGCATAGTATTCCATTGTATATATATACCACCTCTTCTTTATCCATTCATCTGTTGATGGACATCTAGGTTCTTTCCATAACTTGGCTATTGTGGACATTGCTGCTATAAACATTCGGGTACACGTGCCCCCTTGGATCACTACGTTTGTATCTTTAGGGTAAATACCCAGTAGTGCAATTGGAGAAAGACAACTATCACATGATCTCCCTGATATGAGGAAGTGGAGATGCAATGGGGGTGGGGGTTAAGGTGGTAGGAAAAGAAAAAATGAAACAAGATGGGATCAGGAGGGAGACAAACCAAAAGAGACTCTTAATGTCATAAAACAAACTGAGGGTGGTGGTGGGGGGAAAGGGGTTGGGAGAGGGTGGTGGGGTTACATTATATGTTTAAATTAAAAAAGCTTAAATAAAAAAAAAAAGAAGGATGTTTACAGTGGTAAATTTGCCTGTATTAGAAAAGAAGAAATATCTCAGACAACTTAACTGTACATCCCAAGGAACTAGAAAAAGAATAAACTAGACCCAAAGTTAGCAGAAGAAAAAAAAATTAGAAAGATTTGAAATAACTGAAATAAAGAATAGAAAAACAACAGAAACTTCAACAAAATGAAGAGTTGGGTATTTGGAAAGATAAACAAAATTGAAAAAGCTGTGGAAAAAAAGAGAGAAGATCCAAATAAAATCAGAAATGAAAGAGTAAACATTGCAACTGATGCCACAGAAATAAAATGAATTAATTAAATTTAAAAAGATCTCAAGAGATTACTCTGAACAACTATATTCCAAAAAAATGGATAACCTAAAAGAAATAAATAAATTCCTAGAAACATACAACTTACCAAGACTGAATCATGAAGAAACAGGAAATCTAAACAGACCGATTACAAGAAAGGAGATTGAATCGGTAATCAAAAACTTCCCAACAAAGAAAAGCCCAGCACCAGATGGCTTCACTGGTCAATTCTACTAAATATTTAAAAAAGAATTAACCTCAGTCCTTCTCAAATGCTTCCAAAAAATTAAAGAGGAAGGTGCAATTCCAAACTCATTCTCTGAGGCTAGCATTACCCTGTAAAAAAGCCAGACAAAGACACTATAAGAAAAGATAATTACAGGCCAATATCCCTGATGAATATAGATACAAAAATCTTCAATATTAGCAAATTAAATTCAATAGCATGTTAAAAGAATTATAAACTATGATCAAGTGTGACTTATCCCTTGAATGCTTGAAGGTTCAACATTTGCAAGTGAATTAATGTGAAATTAATTAACAAACATTAACAAAATGAAGGACAAAAATCACATGATAATTTTAATAAACGTGGAAAAGACATTTGACAAATTCAATACCCTTTCATGATTAAAAAAAAAAACTCTCTACAAACAAGGTATAGAAGAAATGTATTTCAACATAATAAGGGTGATTTATGACAAGCCCAACTGTCCAAAGAAGACACACTAATGGCCACTGGTACATGAAAAATTGCTCAACATCACCAGTCATCAAGGACCTACAAATCAAAACTGCAATGAGATATATTATCTCATGCCTGTTAGAATGGCTATCATTAAAAGAAATAACAAATGCTAGTGAGGATGTAGACAAAAAAGAACACTGTGCACAGCTGGTGGGAATGCAAAATGGTGCAGCCACTATGGAAAATAGTATGGATGTTCCTCAAAAAATCAAAAATAGCATTAACATATGATCTAACAATTCTACCTCTGGGTACATATGTAAAAAATTGAAATCAGAATTTTTGAGGAGATGTTAGCATCCTAATGGTCACTGTAGCACTATTCTGAATAGACAAGTGGTGGAAACAACCAAAATGTCCACTGATGGATAATAAATCAATAAAGAGATTGTGGTATAGCATACAACAGAATATCATTCACCCCTAAAAAGAAAGGAAATCCTGCCATATACAGCAACATAGATGAACTGTGAAGACATTATGCTAAGTGAAAGAGCCAGTCACAGAAAGACAAATACTACATGATTCCATATAAAGTATCTGAAATAGTCAAACTCACAGAAGCAGAGAGTATAATGGTAGATTCTAAAGGGATGGGATGGCAGGGGAAGATGAAATAGGGAGTTGCTAATCAATGGGCACAAAGCTTCAGTTATGAAACTTTCAAGATAAATAGGGTCTAGAGATCTTCCAGTACAACACTGTGCCTGTAATTAACTGTATTGTACACTTAAAAATTTGTTAAGAGGGTAGATGATCTCATGTTAAGTGTTCTTACAACAATAAATTTTTTTAAAAAACCACTAAGTGGTAGGCATTGGTATCATCATTTTCTTATTAGGAACCCAAGACCTAGACAGAGTAAATACTTTGTCTAAAACTCCATGGCCATTAAGTAACCATGTCAATTAAGTGGCAGCATTTACTGTATGCACGTACCCACTTGGCTAAAAAGGAAATGGTAACATCAGAGGACTATCTCGTCTGACAAATTTGTCTATTTGTTTTGCTTTGTTTCTTAGCATGAGCAAGTTGAAGGTATTTGGGGGAAGGCACTGCCTAACTCTGTTTTATGACATAAAGGTGTGAACTTGTAGTTGACCAAAGAGTAGAAGACAGTGACTATGGAAAGGAAGGCATTTGAAAGCATCTCCAGACTTTATGCACACTCTGTGGAGTGTTTCCTACTCAGATTCTAACTGAAAGCAGTGAGACTAGGCTTCATTTTGTTTGTCTCTTTTTAACTCTGTTCTACAAGTATCTAACCTGTGTCATGCTTAATATTTTGTTTTAATTAATATTTTTTTTAATATTTATTTAATTTATTAAATATTATTTTAATATTTATTTATATATTTAATGTTTATACTTATTTTAATGTTTTAAGGTTTTAATTAATATTTTGTTTTAATAAAGCAGATAAATCAGAACTTTGAGATTTAAGTTGTCTATTCCATCATCTCTCTCCTCAGCCTGATTGAAACCATGCTCATTATCTTTCTGCAATTAATTCCTTATTCCTCAGGCTCACTCCTATTATCCAAGAGATGAACATTCTGGAAGAAGGACTTTATTGAGATGATTAGGTCACACCACATTCACCAGTTAAACAATACTTAGCTATGGATTTCTACCAAGAGATGTAAAGAATTAGCTGATCCTTTACAGAGACAGCTGTCATTCTAAGAGGTTATCATTTTATAGTTTTATTTCTAGAGAACTTCTTGGTATTTTCTTAAGGTCAATTGTTATGCCACAGTGCCATTTAAGAGAATAAACTTGTAACTTATCACCATTAAAGAGTGTTTGCATGGCTATTGCTAAACTTCATCATATAAACACAAATATTAAACATTTTCCAGTATGAACCATGTGATGTTCCAAAGAAAAGTATACCATAACCTATTCACATTTTGCACGTCTTTTAAGGTCTCACTAGAGCTTTATCTCTGTCTCTCTCCCTCACATACACACACATATATATATGTGCCCATATATATATATATGTATGTATGTTTTCTCTATATAAACTATATTTCATGGACAAACATTCTATGTTCTCAGGACCAAAGTGTCTAATCAATCTACAGTGAAAATTAGTTCTGAATAGATAAGCAATAAGAACATAGGTTGACTTTAATAATAAATGGCTATAATCAGTATGCTTTTATTTATAGCACATTTCTTTCTCTTGCTCTCTCTTAATATATATTCCTAGTTTTGCATAATATTGAAAATGGATAGTCTGGGGTTGAATTTGAAGCTTCAAGCAAGTGGCAAAGAACTGAAAATAAATGTGGTATATATAATACTGGCAGTATGCGAGGGAATGTGAAACACAGACAACTGTTTTTATAAGGTTATATATATTATTTCATGCATAATGATAAAAATATACTAAGCACAAAACATTCATGATTTGACTTCTATCTATAAATGCTCAATATAAAGCTAAATAAAAACTGAGTTTAATTTAAGGAAATATTATAGGTATGGGGAAAATTGTGAAAGCCATAAAAAAATATTAGGGTTAGATATAGGAATAGAAAACAGATTTCATATAGGGAGAGACAGTACCAATAATAGTTAACATGTATATGACACTTGCTATGTGTGAAGTGCTAATTAGGGGGCCTTGTATCCATTAATTTATTTAGTGTCTGCAGCAATTCTAAAAGATTTTAGACAATATTTATTGTCTAATATTAGATTTTAGACAATATTTAGACAATAGACCATTATTGTCTTCATTTTTAGATGAGGAAACTGAGGCACACATTTAATCTAAGTGACTGGCCCAAGGTCATACTGAAAATATGGCTCCAGATTCTTCATTTTCATTTCTAGATTACACACTTCATTTTTAGTAGTAGTCAGTGCACTAGGGAAGGATAAAAAAAATTATAAAATTTAATGCCTAATCATAAAAAAGAAGAGAAGCAGTAAGACATCAGAGGAGTCATTACTGAGTCCCCTGTGCTCCATACATTCTTTTCATTCCTTATTTGATCGAAAAATTGAACAGATGGAACTATCTTCTCAGAGTACTTAAGTTATTCTGTAATTTTCAGAGACAGTTAGAAATACATTAGGGGAAACAGCCCTATGTGGACATACTCTTTGTTCTCAGCACCTGTTCTCAGGTGTCTAACAACTTATAGAGAAAACTATTTCTGAATTGATAAACAACATGAATGTGATTGTCCCAAGTAATAAAGGACTATCATTATTATGACTTCCATTTATTGTGCCCTTGCTACATAAATCCTTCATATGCATAATCATATTTACTTTTCATAACAAGTAAGGTGATTATTACAGCCCCATTCCTATAGAAAAAGATTTGGAGGCTCAGAAAAGTATCCATACATGAGAAGTAGGACTCAGAATTTGTTCTAGGAGCTATCTGATTCAAACTTTTGCTATTTGTCTGCATGTAAATGACATCAAAGTATTTTCTTAGCAATGTCCAAAAAATTAATTCTACAGGCAAACTCAAGAACAGCAACTTTGCTGCATACCTTCAGAAACAATCGCTGCTTATTTTTAAAGTTCAGCTCAAAATGAACCCCAAAATTTGTAGCCATCCAAATGCAAAAGGGTATCTTTGCAAAGATTTGGTTTTGTATATCCATGAATTAAGACTAGCTCTCTCCAGCTTATTACTAAATGCAAAATTTCCTTGTTTACCTTTTTAAGACGTGATTTTTACTAACTCAGTTCAACAAATGCCCAAGTGTCTACCAGTTCCTGGTGATAAGGAAACTACCACCTTGTTGGGGATAATTAACAGGTCTATGTAAAAAGTGACACAGTTCAAGACTACATGCTACAGAATAAACTTTGTGCAATAAACAGGTAATAATATCACTTTCTATTAATCCTTCAGCAGTAGAAAAAGATCACTGTGCCTCATATAGATAAGGATAATTGTGGTAAAAATTAATTTCCTCTTCATCATTTTTGGAACTCCCTTTCCTCTGTTTTCGTGTGCAGTTTAGATCACTAGAGTTATCTGGATTATGTCTCTTTCCCTCCATTATTAGATGGGAATACTTAGGGAATAGAGACAAATTCTCACTCATCTTCATATTACACTTGACAATGATGACTAGGTGTTACCTTTTATTGAGTATTGATCATAGCACCTTACACATTTAATTCTTTAAATCTATATAACCACCCCTTGGGTAGGCACTATGATCACTGCATTCTACAGAGGAAGAAAGTAAATCACTTGCTCAAGATAAAGACTTAGTAAGGGGCATTAGTGGGATGTGAGCCCAAACAAACTGACTCTCAAAAACAGATATTCAGTTAACGTTCATTAGAGTAATTTAAGAAAAATCTATTTCAAGATTCAAAGAGAAGGTATCTCATATCAAATAAGTAATTAACCAGGAACACTAATGAGGGTTAAGTAGCCTTCCTCTCCTTCATTCCCAAATAAGTAAGGTCATGGTACGTTGACACAAGTATGGCAACAGCAATGTATTCTACAAGGTGAGCACTGAACTCATGTGTAGCCTGAATATTGTAAGGCATCTTTTGCTCTCCCAGAGAGGTGCTTGAAGATATGTGTAAGTATACTAAAATGGCCATAACAATTACATGACAGGAAAAGTAAGGACAGAAAAGAAAAGGAAGGAGCCATTTATTATTGGGCAGTTACATGCATTGCACTCTGAGCCAGGCACCTCACATATATTATTTTATAAATCCTACCACATCCCTTCAAATTTTAAAATTTAAAGCTCAGTGACTGAGATTATCCAAGTCCACATCAAGATTGGGGTCTAAGCCTATCTGAGCCCAAACCTTTATTCGAACCACTAAAAACAGAAAATTTCTCAAATATTTAATGTGTTCTTTGTTTAAAAAGTTATATATATTAAACAGCAAGTACATATAAGATATAAGACTTGCTCATAAATGTCAATAAACATCATAATCTTCCTGAGAATGCCACCTAAATTCTGAGAACATCTCCATGGTATTAAGCATCTGAGCAGTTTTTTAGAGTGTGTTATCCTATGAAGACTAAGGATGCTTGTTTGTTGACTTATTAGAAAAGAAACGATTCTCATTATTTTGAAGTCAGTAAGTACTAAATTCAGAAGTAGAATATAAAACATTATGTACACGGGGGCACTTGGGTGGCTCAGTGGGTTAAGCCTCTCTGTCTTCGGCTCAGGTCGTGATCCCAGAGTCCTGGGATAGAGCCCCACATCAGGCTCTCTGCTGGGCAGGGAGCCTGCTTCCCCTTCTCTCTCTGCTTACTTGTGATCTTGCTCTCTCTCTATCAAATAAATAAATAAAATCTTTAAAAAAATTATGTACACAAAGAATACTTGTGCTGTGATTCACATTAGTCAGCTTGCAATGTGCACTACCCAAAAGAGGAAGAAAAGATGGTCTTTGCTCTTGAGATGCACAATATTTTATTCTGAATTTAAGAAATAGGCACCAACTGCAAAAATGCATTTTAATTTGCTGAAAGGAATGATTCAGACTATATACATGCTATTTTTATTGAGGAGAGAGTAATATTAGCCATGGATAAAAACTTTTAGAGAAAGGAGCATTTTAGTTTGAAGGGGATATAGTATAATATTGTTATCATGAGCTTGGATTAATAATAATAATAGTAATAATAATGATAATAATAATAAAAAAAAACCTGGGTTCAGATCCTGGTTGGCCTCCCTAGTATACATCTGTGATTACTGGTCTTCCTGTGTCAACTCACCATTCTTCTGGTAAGAGCCTCCCAATCTTGCCTAGGAGATCAGCTCACCTTTATTCTAAGTCCTGTGTTTAGAGAAAGGAATATACCTGACCCCTGCTTCAATGACCCAAGCATAATTCTCTCAGAATATTCCATCCTGTGAACATTAAAGATGGCTATGTGACTAATTGGTTCAATCAGAGGCATGCCTAGAACTTTTCAGGAAACTGCTAGAAATGGAAGTTTTCACTTTTACTGGGGATATTGTCCCAGTCTGTCTGCGGCAACCATCATTCCAGCACTGGAGGGACAGTCTGCCTGAGAATGGAGTCAACACATGAGGAACCAGTGACAGGTAACAGAGAGAAACAAAGTCCTAATGAACATCATTCGGGCTTCTTGAAGCAAGCCATTTCTAAACCCAGTAGTGACTCCTGAGTTTTTGATTATATAAATCCATAAGTGACCTCCTTGTTTTTGTCCTTATAAATTTAACTTTGGTTTCTATCGCTTGCAACCAAGAGTGTTAATACAGCTAATTACCACTGGTATGTCCTTAGATGTTATCTACTTCTTAAGATTTTTGTGAGGAGTTTTTGTAAAATAATATATGTAAAAGATTCAGCCTAGGGCCCAGTATAATGTGTTACTGGCTGACTAGGGAAGTATTTGCTGAAGAATAACAAGCTGAACTGAAAGTTCAGAACTCTCACTCATACAGGTGCTGAACAGAAGTGCTACAGAGGAAGGGGCCAGAGAGTGTGATAACTTTCCTGCAGCTCCTCTCTTTTCTCAGGCCTGGAGACACAAGTTTGGAGTCTGAAGTGACAAGGACTAAGAACAGGGAGGAAAAATGAGTTAGATCACATCCATTCACGTCAATCACTATCACATTCCTAATTAGAGTATTTAAATTGAAAAACCTCAGACATACAAAAGAAAACAAAATAGGTCACTTGGACCATACTGTGTCTTTCAGGAAAACTTCTTCTGGCACAATCAGACTAACCTGAACTAAATTATGCAAAGCTAACATATGACTTGAGAATAACACCAATGGAAGTAATTTGTGGGCCATTTTTCATACTTCTCTATTGTAGAGAGAAATTAATAATAACACAAATTATTCTAATTATTTCCTTCTGGTACATAATTTGATAACCAGCAATTTAAATAATATGTTTATATTAAAATACTGTCATATTTAAAGATATTTTTGAAGTTCTATAGAATTTAAATCACATCTTCTCAGGTTTATTTTTCATAAATAAAGTCAATCCCATCACAGAATCAATGTAGTAAGACTAGGAAAAAAGAAAGAAAATTTACTTACATGCTTTTGAACTAAGATTTAGCATGTGTATTTGAAGGAAAATTTGAAATTGCTGAAATCTAGCAATTAATAGTAGTTTGTTTTGTGCTACCTCAAAAAAAAGTGAATACAGTCTCCTTTTTCTATATTTGTAATTCACCTAGGAAAATATAAAACTTTATGTGGGCAATGCCAACAAACATGTTTCTGAGACTTCAAACACTAGAATTAGTTAAATACACGATGATAATTCTTGTCATTTATTCTTTTATAAACTCAATTTCAGAACTATGGTAGAACATTGAAATGGAAACATCACAAGGTACATCGTTAGGCTTGGCCATATCACTTTAAAAAAAAAGGAAATATGAATACAAGCAAAATATTTCAGGGATAGTTGGATTTACTTACCTCTACTACAATAACTTGAAATTTTGTGACAATACAAGAACCAAACTGGTGATATTTCAGTTTAGTTTAAGTGTTTTACAAAAATGATTCTATTAAAAAACTAGAAGTTTTAAGGAAGATCTTGAATTAACCAAATCAGGATTGTCAAATATTCACACCTTTAACACACATACAGACACACTCACATGTGTGTGTTTTCCTAAGTAGCAACAGGTAGATAAAAATGAGAATCTTGGGGGAGGAGTCAAGATGGCGGAGAAGTAGCAGGCTGAGACGACATCAGACAGCAGGAGATCAGCTAGATAGCCTATCAAACCATTCCGAACACCTATGAATCCAATAGGAGATCGAAGAGAAGAAAAACAACAATTCTAGAAACAGAAAATCGGCCACTTTCTAAAAGGTAGGACCAGCGGAGAAGTGAATCCAACGCGACGGGAAGATAGACCCCAGGGGAAGGAGCCGGCTCCGGGCAAGTGGCGGAGCACAAAATCAGGACTTTTAAAAGTCTGCTCCACGGAGGTACATCGCTCCAGAGGCTAAACTGGGGTGAAGACCTCACGGGGACAACGTGGACTCAGGTCCAACGGGGTCACAGACGGATCGGGGGTGTCTGAGTGTCCCAGAGCTCACAGGTATTAGAGCGGGGAAGCCGGCTGCGGAGACAGAGCCGAGGTTTCCTAGTGGTCTGTGACATGGACTGGTGCTCTGTGGCATGGGCCGGTGCTCTGTGCGAGGGGTCCCCACAAGATCCGGGGAGACTCCGACCCGGGAGAGCTCAGGGATCTACGGGGTTTGGAGACTCCAGGTGGGACTCTGCCAGAGACAGAGACGCTTGGTCACAGGCTGGGTGAGGTCGGAGCGCTCCCAGAAGCCAGTGAGACTGGACTGCTTATGCATGATTTTCTCCGAGCCCGGTCTCCGAGCGCGGCCTCTGAGCGCAAACAGAGGCTGGGGAGACAGGAGTGGTTAAACGCTTTTCTATGAAGGCGCGCTGAAGACTGGGGCCCCTAGCTCTCAGCTCCTCTGAACCGGAGATTGGGAGGCCGCCATTTTCATTCCCGTCCTCCGGAACTCTACGGAAAGCGTTCAGGGAACAAAAGCTCCCGAAAGCAAACCTGAGAGGATTACTTAGCCCGGCCCCTGGTAAGGGCGGTGCAATTCCGCCTGGGGCAAAGACACTTGAGAATCACTACAACAGGCCCCTCCCCCAGAAGATCAAAGAAATCCAGCCAAGACCAAGTTCACTTAACAAGGAGAACAGTAGATTCTTATCTGGACAAAATGACAAGGCAGAAAAACTCACCACAAAAAAAAGAACAGGGGGCAGGACTGAAGGCTAGGGACCTAATCAATACAGACATTGGTAATATGTCAGATCTGGAATTCAGGATGATGATTCTCAAGATTCTAGCCGGGCTCGAAAAAGGCATGGAAGATATTAGAGAAACCCTGTCAGGAGAAATAAAAGCCCTTTCTGGAGAAATAAAAGAACTAAAGTCTAATCAAGTTGAAATTAAAAAAGCTATTAATGCGGTGCAATCTAAAATGGAGGCTCTTACTGCTAGGATAAATGAGGCAGAAGACAGAATTAGTGATATAGAAGACCAAATGACAGAGAATAAAGAAGCTGAGCAAAAGAGAGACAAACAACTACTGGACCACGAGGGGAGAATTCGAGAGATAAGTGATGCCATAAGACGAAACAACATTAGAATAATTGGGATTCCAGAAGAAGAAGAAAGAGAAATAGGAGCAGAAGGTATACTGGAGAGGATTATTGTAGAGAATTTCCCTAATATAGCAAGGGGAACAAGCATCAAAATCCAGGAGGTGCAGAGAACACCCCTCAAAATCAATAGGAATCGGCCCACACCCTGCCATCTAATAGTAAAATTTACAAGTCTTAGCGACAAAGAGAAAATCCTGAAAGCAGCACGGGACAAGAAGTCTGTAACATACAATGGTAAAAATATTAGATTGGCAGCAGACTTATCCACAGAGACCTGGCAGGCCAGAAAGAACTGGCATGATATATTCAGAGCACTAAACGAGAAAAACATGCAGCCAAGAATACTTTATCCAGCTAGGTTACCATTGAAAATAGAAGGAGAGATAAAAAGC
Organism: Taxidea taxus jeffersonii; assembly: GCA_003697995.1. Lineage (NCBI taxonomy): Eukaryota > Metazoa > Chordata > Mammalia > Carnivora > Mustelidae > Taxidea > Taxidea taxus. The sequence goes on from ML105326.1 coordinate 30,761, forward strand.
TTCGAGGACAAACAAAAACTGAAAGAATTTGTAAACACCAAACCAGCTCTACAGGAAATATTGAGAGGGGTCCTCTAAGCAAAGAGAGACCCTAAAAGTATTACCAGAAAGGAACAGAGACATTATACAGTAACAATCACCATACAGGCAATACAATGGCACTAAACTCATATCTCTCAATAGTTACCCTGAATGTAAATGGGCTAAATGCCCCAATCAAAAGACACAGGGTTTCAGAATGGATAAAAAAACAAAACCCATCCATATGCTGCCTACAAGAAACTCATTTTAGACCTGAAGACACCTCCAGATTGAAAGTGAGGGGGTGGAAAACAATTTACCATGCTAATGGACATCA
>ML105327.1:0-14993 GCA_003697995.1 Taxidea taxus jeffersonii
AAAAAAAAAAAAAAAAAAAAAAAAAAAAAAACCACAAGAAAACAAAGCTTGCTCTTTTTAAACAAAGGACCAGGAAAAAACACAGCCCAGTGAGATAGACATATTTTAGATAAAAAATCTTCCCTTACAACCAAATACTACAATAAACTCTGTGGTTCTCTCCTCACCCCTAGGAGCAAAGGCTAAGTGAGGAGCCATGGCTTCTATCCCCAACAGATACCCAATTCCCTGTCGGAGTTATGCCAGATAAGCCCAAACAGGGAACCAGAATTTTTCATCCCTCATTTTAAGTATAAATGAGGACTAGATGAGGAGTCTGTACTCTACCTCCACTCTGAAAATGAAGCATTCTCCTTTCTGGAGTGGCATCAGAATAGGCCTTATAGAGAGACAAGTCTTTCATCACCAGCCAACATTAATGAGCCCTCCCTCTTCTATCAGTGACAGTGGAGATCATGTGGGGAAGAGTAATAAGACATTCTTGCTCCTCCCAGCCAGACTTGTTTCTTTTGGGGCATACTGACAGCTGAAAATTCCACCTTACCCCCGTTCAACTATAATGAGGAAACTTCTCCTCAACCCCCGGTGTCAATAGAGACCAAACAGGGAACCTAGAATTTCTTAGTTACCTGGAAGTAAGAAAGCAGTACCCACCCCCCTTCCCCTTCGGAAGCAGTGTCAGGAAACTAGTTAATACAAACAAACAAAAAAGCTAAATGAGATCCAGAGTCTTATAACATAATACTCCAGTTTTCAACTGAAAATCAGTTTTTATATACAAAAATGGGAAAATTTCAACTTGAATGAGTAAAGTCAATCAATAGACATCAAAGCTGACATGCATGACAGATACAGTGGAATTATCTGACAAGGATGGTAAAACAGCAGTCATAAAAATGTTTCAACAGGCTATCATGAGCAAGCTTAAAACTAACAGAAAAGAGGAGCACCTGGGTGGCTCAGTGGGTTAAAGCCTCCGCCTTCGGCTTGGGTCATGATCCCAGAGTCCTGGGATCAAACCCCACATCGGGCTCTCTGCTCAGCAGGGAGCCTGCTTCCTCCTCTCTCTCTCTGCCTGCCTCTCTGCCTACTTGTGATCTCTGTCTGTCAAACAAATAAATAAAATCTTAAAAAAAAAAAAACTAACAGAAAAGAGAATGTCTCCTTGAAGAACTAGAAAATAGCAGAGAAATAGAAGACACAAGTAATAACCAAATGTGGATTTTACCTTAAAAATATAATTACTAACAAAATAAACAAAAATCCACCCACAATGGTGGGATTCACAGCAGAATGGAGGTGGCTGAAAAAAGAATCAGTGACTTAAAATTTAATTAATAGAATTCATTGAACCATAGATAGGAAATGATCTGGAATTAAAATAAACAGAGCCTCAGGAATCTGTGGTACAATTTAAAAAAGATATATCAGTGATGCAATCATAGTCCATTAGGAGAAGAGAAAGAAGATGGGATTGAAAATTTTTTCAAAGAAATAATGGTGGACAATTTTCTAAATTTGGCAAAAGACACAAACCAACAGATTCAAAAAGCTGAGCAAACTCCAAACAATATAAACCTAAAGAAATCCATGCCAGAATGTCTTATAGTAAATGTTCTGAAAACTAAAGACAAAGAAAAATAATTGAAAGCAGCAAGTAAAGGAAATTAAGGGCACCCAGATCAAATATGAAGAAATAAAACTGTCCTTATTCACAGGTAACATAATGGTCTATGCAGAAAATCCTAAGGAATCCATAAAAATAATTCCTAGAACTAATTATTGAGTATAGTATGTTTGCTGGATAAGAGACAAACACATAAAAATCAGTTGTATTTCTATATACTAACAATGAGTATATAGACACCAAAAGTACATTTACAATCACTCAAAAAAAGAAGTAAATGCTTAGATGTAGATCTAGCAAATCATGCATATAGCATATACATTGAACACTAGAAAATTCTGATAAAAGAAGACAAAGGAGATATAGATAAATGGAGAGATGGATTGTATTAATACATTGGAAGACTAAACATAATAAAGATGGCAATTCTCCTTAAATTGCTGTACAGTTTTAACATAAGTCTTATCAAAATGTTCACCAAGATATTTTATAAATTATTCTTAAAGCTACCTTTGTTTCAAGGCAAAAGAATGAGAAGAGTTAAAACTTTAATTTTGAAAAAGGGTAAAAGAAAAGAAGAAATCACTCTACCTCACATTAAGCTTTATATCTACAGTAATCAAGATTGGCACTGGTGGAGTAAAGACACAGAGATCCATGGAGTAGGATAGAAATGCCAGAAGTAGCCCTATATAAGCCTAACTAACTGGCTTTTGAAAAAGTTGTGAAGCCATTAAATGGAAGAAATTTGGTATCTCAACAAATGGAGATCAAGTAATCAGATATTCATTCACCAAAAACCTTGACTTAAGCCTCACACATTAACAGATTTAACTTTAAATAGATGATAGGTTTCAATATAAAATGTAAAACTATAAAACTTTTTTAAAAAGATTTTATTTAGGGGCGCCTGGGTGGCTCAGTGAGTTAAAGCCTCTGCCTTCCTCTCAGGTCATGATCCCAGAGCCCTGGGATCCAGCCCCACATCCTGCTCTCTGCTCAGCGGGGAGCCTGCTTCCTCCTCTCTCTCTCTCTGCCTGCCTCTCTGCCTACTCGTGATCTCTGTCTGTCAAATAAATAAAAATCTTAAAAAAAAAAAGATTCTATTTATTTACTTGACAGAGAGAGTACGCACAAGTCAGGGCAGCAACAGGCAGAAGGAGAAGGAGAAGCACGTTCCCAACTGAGCAGAGACCCAGATATGGGACTCAATCCCAGGACCCTGGAATTATGACCTGAGCAGAAGGCAGACGCTTAACTCACTGAGCCACCCAAGCACCCTCTTATAAAACATTTATAGCAAAACATATAAAAATATCCTTGGAACATGGGATTTGGTGAGATATTCTTAGACATAATATCAAAGGCATTATGCATAAATTTAAAAAATCAATAAATTAGATTTCAACAAAGTTAAATATTTTGTCATGCTAAAAGGATAAAAAGAAAGGCTCCAGACTAAGAGGAAATACTTACAAACCATAAATATGATAAAAGATTCAGAATACATAAAGAACTTCCAAAACTCAACTGTAGAAAAAAATAAGTCAATTAGGAAATGAAGAAAGAGAAAAAAAAGAAAAGAAATTGAAGACATAAAAAACATTTCATCAAAGATGATACACAAATGACAAGCTTACGAAAAGATGTTTAACATCACAAGTCAGCAGGGAAATGCAAATTAAGATTAACATGGGATAATTCTATGTCAAGGTTCAAAAGACCACCCCAAGTTGCTGATTCTCTTGGAGGACTCAGAGGATTCAACATATAGTCATACTCACAGCTATGATCTGTTGCAGTGAAGTGATACAAAGCAAAATCAGCAAAGATAAAACATACATGGGGAAAATTCCAGTGCAAATCAGGTGTGAGATTCCAACAGTTCTTTCCCAGTGTAGTCACATATGTCATACTTCCTCCAGCAATGACTGTGACAACACATGTTAAATGTTGTATTTCAGGGTATCTCATTAGAGTTTCAGTGCTAGGGTTTTTTAATCAGGAGGTTGTTGTGTAGGCATCCTCTGCCTCCAACCTATCAAAATCCCGTATTTCCGGGGTGCCTGGGTGGCCTAGTCTATTGAGGTTCCCATTCTTGGTTTCAGCTCAGGTCCTGATCTTGGGATAGTAAAATTTGAGTCCTGCCTTGGGCTCTTCACTCATGCAGAATCTCTTTAAGACTCTCTCTGACTCTCCCCTCCTTATAAATAAATAAATAAATAAATACATAAATAAATAAATCTCTTTTAAAAAAAACAAAGCACAAAATTCCAGAGTTTCAGGAGGAAAGGAGGTGTTCAACATAAACCAGATCATGTTACAGAGAGCTTAAGTACAGTGATCCATTCTTACTAGGGGATAGTGGGAAGCCTTTCTAAATCCAAGTTCCATGATATCAGCCTAGGACAACCTGAGATAGCAATCTCAGACCTACTATGTAAATTCTTCTGCACAACTACATATCCAGTTGGAATAGTAACGCTTGCAAAGATATGGAGAAACTGATCACTCATACATTGCTGGTGGGAAAGTAAAATGATACAGCCACTCTAGCATACATGTACCATGTGACTCAGCAATTGTATTTCTAGATCATTATCCCAGAGATTTGAAAACTTATGTACACAGTCAAAAACCAGAAACAATAGATAACTTTCAGTAGGTAGATAGTTAAACAAACTGTAGTACATATACACAATAAATTATGAGGCAGGATAGAATGGGATTAATACCGCAATGACTTGCACAGATCTCAAAGACACTATGCTTAGTGAAAAACCGGTCTCAAAGGTTGCAAATTGTATGATTCCATTTGCAAGTCATTTCCAAAATGACAAAGTATGAATCTATAGATCACATTAGTGGTTGGACTGGTGGATGGGGAAAGGTTGGTGTGACTATATAGCACACAGGAAATGTTTTAAGTGATGTAAGAGTTCTGCACCTTGACAAGAAGTGGTTTCACCAGTCTACATATGTGAGAAAAGGTCAGTTTTCTAAATGATAAAGTAAATTCATAAATTTTCCTCAGTTTACATATAAAATAAATCTCTTAAATATTTGACATTTAATCTCCTCATAGGTATTTTATTATTTTTCCTTCCAACTTTACTTTAGAAATTAAAAAAATTAATTCACTTTTTGTGAATCTATAATTATTTCAAAATTAGAAGGTAAAAAAATATGGATTAATAATTCCTCTCATTATTTTAGAGTTGGGCATATAGGACTGTTTCTGCTTTAATTTATTTTTTTCCTTCCAATTTTTTAAAAATTCCAGTTAGCGTGATATTAGTTTCAGGTGTAGGATTTAGTGATTCACCACTTACATACAACACCCAATGTTCATCACAAGTTCTGTCCTTAATACCCATCCCCAATTTAACCCATCCCCCATCCACCCTAGTAACCCTCAGTTTGTTCCCTACACTTGAGTCTGTTTTATTTTTGGCCTCTCTTTTTTTTTTCTTGATGCATTTCTAAAGTGCGTGCTTAAGCAAGAGTGAAAACTAACCATTATTTGAACTGAAATATCAATCTATCTTATTTCTAAAAGGTAAACTAGTACATTTTAAAAAGGTAAGTTTGAGGAATAAAAAGGGAGAATAGAAGGAATTGTTTACAAGTTAACTAAAATCTGGAAAAAAGTGGGGTAAAACGTATATATGTAAAAGTCTCTATATTGCCTCAATTTTATGTGTCTTAATCTTTTATTACATACTGAGCAGTGTAGTAGGGACTTTGTATACTTTTATAAGACTTAATCCTCAAAATAAACAAACAAAAATCCCTGAAAAATAGATATTGTCATTGTTCTATTCAAAGGAGACTGCAAAGTTTCAGAATTTAAATAAATCATTCAAGGTTATAGAAAAAGATCTTTGTGGCTTTTTATCATTTTCACTTCTCAAATGAATATATACTTTCTTATGTTATTTGTAAAGCTAATATAATTGTTTGTTTAATGTAATAATTATAACATGAACTATATTAGTTTACATTACATATTATGTAAACTAATATAATTAATGTAATATGTCGAGGTATATATATTATTCATAAATTTTATTCACTTTACATATAAAATTAATCTCAAGAAATATTTGATATTTAGTCTCCTCATGGTATTTTATTATTTTTCTTTCCAACTTTACTTTAGGAATTAAAAAGCAAATCTAAGGAAAAGAATTCTACATTTATGAAACATTAAATACAATACTTAGAAATTAAAATGCAATGAAACAATTACAAAATATACTTAAAGTAACTTATGATATATCAAATATTTTATCATGTATGGCAACATGGAGAATGCATACACTATAATATCAAATTAAGTAACCAAAATTTGCTGTATGATTATAGTTATGATAATGTATGGTCATATATGGGTAAGAAGTCAAAAGAACCATGTATAATTGAAAATGACTGTTTCATTAAATTTTTTAAATTATAGCCGTCTCTTAAAGTGACTCAGCGGGTTAAGCCTCTGCCTTCCTTTCAGGTCATGATCTCAGGGTCCTGGGATCGAGCCCCACATCGGGCTCTCTGCTCAGCAGGGAGCCTGCTTCCTCCTCTCTCTCTCTGCCAGTCTGTCTGCCTACTTGTGATCTCTGTCTGTCAAATACATAAATAAATAATCTTTAGAAAAAAAAAGTTTGAGTTAATGCTACTCTATTTTTTTCAGTAATACTTTCTAAAAATGTATTTTAAATATTTTTAAAATTTATTTTTAAATGTTTAAAGATTATTAGTTTAATTAATTTGATTATGTGATAACATTTGATATTTTTATATTTGATTTGATAACATTTAACTCAGAGAAAACTGGTATAACATAAAATCTGTTTACTCTTACAGGTACAATTTTGTGCTCTGTGCATTATGCCAGTATTCAAATGAAAAAAGCACTGTCATTTGGAAAGATTTGGAAAAAATATAAACTGATTTAGACAATGGTTAAAATATGCCTAGTTCAGTATTTGTTGAATAAGCTATAATATATATCACAAACACTTTGGAGCTAATAAAAAAACCTAATAAGATGTTTGAGCCATAGCAGAATGGTATTCAAGAGGGCTCTGGATAGTTTCAGATGATCTCTTTATTCTAATACTGAGGTTACATAACCACTCTTGGTGAGACTTCATCAATTTTCATGCCATTTGTCACACTTTACCACTGTTTTGTCTTTTCTAAGTTTTCTTTCCTATCTCCATAATTGAGAGGATTTGGTTTAGAAGAGTTTAGAAGCCTGGGAAGATGTTTATAAAGAAATTAAGGCAGAAACAGTGCTATATGCCCAACTCTAAAATAATGAGAGGAATTGTTAATCCATATTTTTTACCTTCTAATTTTGAAATAATTATAGATTCACAAAAAGTGAATTAGTTTTTTTTAATTCCTAAAGTAAAATTGGAAGGAAAAATAATAAAATACCTATGAGGAGATTAAATGTCAAATAGTTCTTAAGAGATTTATTTTATATGTAAACTGAGGAAAATTTATGAATTTACTTTATCATTTAGAAAACCGACTTTTTCTCATATAGGTAGACTGGTGAAACCACCTCTCTTTTCTACTCTATTCACTACCACCTTACATCTTCGTAGTACGAATTCTCAGCCCTCTTATGTGAATTCTGAGAGTTGAAAAGTAAAGGAACTGTAGGGTTTTTTTTTGGGGGGGGGTGAATAGAGGGCACCAATTATGTTTGTAGAACTTTGCTGAGGAATGCTGATACTAATAAAAATGAGTTTCAGAAATAATTTAATAAGTTGCCCAGTATTCCACCAATCATGGATAAGTATCTTTCACTTTCCCAAAGACAAAGAAATCTAAGCCTTCAAATGTATTATATAAAATAAATAGCAAAATCTATTAAAAGTTTCTAATTACAAAAGTTCCTAAAGTCTGAAGGACTTTCTAGGAAAAATACATTAAAAATTCTCATATTTCTCCAATTTCTAAATTTATTTTGATCTTTTGTGGAGATTTTTTTGACAAGAACACCAATAGATTTTTTTCAATTACTGTCTCCATGGGTAAAAATATAGAGCATATATTTGAACCTTGCACTTATATTGGCATACTAAGAAGGCACAAATCACAATTGGTTGGGGAGGAGGGAGTATTTTACTGCAACAGGCAAAATGCCATCCATAGTTAAGAAAATATATGACTGTAAATTAATCTTACTCACAGAATTTGGTTCTTTTCTCTTTGCTACTGTAGTTAACACTAGAATATAGAAATAAACTTGATTAATAAAAAAATGAAAACTACAGCTTATATATAAAAACTGAATTTCAGCACAGCATCATTTTCAACAGGTATGTTCATCTATTTAACAAACATATGTTATTACTTCCATTATACCAGTTCCTATGTTAGGTATTGAGGAAAGAAAAAAAAAAGATAGATGGAAATGAAGCAATGAAATTTGAACTTATTTTACCTATTAGAGTAAGATAGAAGAGCCAGAAACCAACAGATTCCAGTGTAAAAATATGTCTTATTTGCATAAGTATATGGTTCTCAGGGATCAAAGAAAATAGAACAGTGTTTCTTGGGCATTACAAAGAGATATTACAGAGAAGAGGTGATATTTAAGCTGGGCCTTCAGTACAAAAATAAATAAATAAATAAATAATCTGGGAGGAAGACAATTCCAGAAACTGAGGGGTAAACTGTACCAAGCTGTATGACTATGAAAGAGCCTACTGTGCCCCAGGGTGTGATAAAAAGTGTCACAGACCACAAGGTAAAATATTGAGGGGGAGGATTGTACAGAGTTGTAGCAATGAAGTTGAAAAATGTTGATCAAGTTTCTGCTGCAAACAGAAACTCATGTTTTTTTATGTCTGGCTCATGGTTTGCATTTTGTTCTATATGCCCAGGGTCCCAACACAGTTCTAATACTGGTAAGTAGATGATTTATTTGCATTTTAAGCATTATAACTGGAGTGGCAGCATGACAAGTCAAATGGAACTAGATAAACTGGTGTATAGAGAGCTGCTAAAACGTTGTTTTACAATATTTCAGATGACAGATCTGAGGGCCTGAACTGAGCAGCAACAATGAGAGGAAATAGGAGAGAACATATTTTTAAAGACATATCTGAGAAACATTAGACAGGATTATAGCAGAAAGACTTGATGAACAGTATGACCATTAAATGAGTAAGGAATAAAAGCAATTCCCTTCCCTGTTTTCACATTCCATGAAATCCAATGAATCACTTTTAATTTCATTCTTGGAATTTGAAATACAATATTTAGTTGCTCCTTCTTCCTAATTCACATGAGTCTTTCCCTGATAGTATGCATTCATGATAGATTATTGAGTAAAAGAATGAATCAATATAAACATACTTTGTACATGTATTTGTTTAAAATTTAGGTTACCAGGTTGTTTTAGTTAAAACATTTGGCAATGTATCTTGGCTTCCTGTCAGATTAGAGTCTCCTTTATCATAAGCTATGCTGTCTATATTGAATTTCATTGCCAGAATTTTCTGTCTCATCACATAGATTTGCACTGTCTTTCTGTGGTTTATTGATATCTGTGTATCATGTCCCTAAATTGCAAATGCTGGGTCATTAATGGCTTTAGTAAATATATGGTTTTTGTATTTCAAGATATTTATGAGATTTTTAAAAATGTCCATTCAGCGTTGGTCACCAGAAAAATCCCATTATTAAAAGTTTTCCATTCACCTTGTTCAGGGACAATCCAATAGCATTTGTATATGTGTATGCCTGTTTGTGTGTATATTTCCAATTACAACATTTATTTCATGTTTTTGAATATTTGCCAATTTTTTACAGCTCATGTCAAATGTTGTATTTTATAGTATTTCCTCACTTACCTAAATGTGTATACTCTGTTACTCCTCTAAATTCCCATAATCTTTGAACCTCTCTTGTTGAATTTAAAATATTCTCTTTTTATTTAACTGTATAATCTCGAGAGTTAACTCCTTGAAAGTTAAGACAGCTTCACATTCAATTGTTTATTTCCTATAGATAGTAGAAAAATCTTTTCTTTGAGACAATAAAGTGTGGAATTTGACACTGAAAATAATTAGAAATCCCAAGAAAACCAAGAAATATACAAAATAATAATATGGTTCAAAGTACCAATTACAAGTTTACAAAAAAAAAAGACTGAAGTAATTTCTATGTCTTATGTACAGTATTAGCAAGTAATATATGAGGATGTTATTTCAGGATTTGTAGCTTGAACTGTTACACCATCAAATCTGAAAACATATAGTCAATGACAGTACCTTCATGGGTATTGTATAATCCCCCTTGACTAAATGAAATATTATTCCTAACTTTTAATACCTTGGAAAAATGGAGTGTTATGATCCACTCAAATTACATGTCTTCATTGGCCATGAGTTCCTTCTACTTTTTTTTTTATTTAAGCTTTATTTAAACATATAATGTAACCCCACCACCCTCTCCCAACCCCTCTCCCTCCCAACCCCCTCAGTTCGTTTTATGACATTAAGAGTCTCTTTTGGTTTGTCTCCCTCCCGATCCCATCTTGTTTCATTTTTACTTTTCCTACCACTTTAACTCCCACCCCCGTTGCATCTCCACTTCCTCATATCAGGGAGATCATGTGATAGTTGTCTTTCTCCAGTTGACTTATTTCGCTAAGCATAATACGCTCTAGTTCCATCCATGTCGTCGCAAATGGTAAGATTTCATTTCTTTTGATGGCTGCATAGTATTCCATTGTATATATATACCACCTCTTCTTTATCCATTCATCTGTTGATGGACATCTAGGTTCTTCCCATAACTTGGCTATTGTGGACATTGCTGCTATAAACATTTGGGTACACGTGCCCCTTTGGATCACTACGTTTGTATCTTTAGGGTAAATACACAGTAATGCAATTGCTGGGTCATAAGGTAGCTCTATTTTCAATTTTTTGAGGAACCTCCATGCTGTTTTCCAGAGTGGTTGCACCAGCTTGCATTCCCACCAACAGTGTAGGAGGGTTCCCCTTTCTCCACATCCTCGCCAGCATCTGTCATTTCCTGACTTGTTCATTTTAGCCATTCTGACTGATGTGAGGTGGTAACTCATTGTGGTTTTGATTTGTATTTCCCTGATGCCCAGTGATGTGGAGCACTTTTTCATGTGTCTGTTGGCCATCTGGATGTCTTCTTTGCAGAAATGTCTGTTCATGTCCTCTGCCCATTTCTTGATTGAATTATTTGTTCTTTGGGTGTTGAGTTTGCTAAGCTCTTTGTAGATTTTGGATACTAGCCCTTTATCTGATATGTCATTTGCAAATATCTTCTCCCACTCTGTCAGTTGTCTTTTGGTTTTGTTGACTGTTTCCTTTGCTGTGCAAAAGCTTTTCATCTTGATGAAGTCCCAATAGTTCATTTTTTCCCTTGCTTCCCTTGCCTTTGGCGTTGTTCCTAGGAAGAAGTTGCTGCGACTGAGGTTGAAGAGGTTGCTGCCTGTATTCTCCTCAAGGATTTTGATGGATTCCTTTCTCACGTTGAGGTCCTTCATCCATTTTGAGTCTATTTTCGTGTGTGGTGTAAGGAAATGGTCCGATTTCATTTTTCTGCATGTGGCTGTCCAATTTTCCCAACACCATTTGTTGAAGAGGCTGTCTTTTTTCCACTGGATGTTCTTTCCTGCTTTGTCGAAGATTAGTTGACCATAGAGTTGAGGGTCTATTTCTGGGCTCTCTATTCTGTTCCATTGATCTATGTGTCTGTTTTTGTGCCAGTACCATACTGTCTTAATGATGACAGCTTTGTAGTAGAGCTTGAAGTCTGGAATTGTGATGCCACCAACTTTGGCTTTCTTTTTCAATATTCCTTTGGCTATTCGAGGTCTTTTCTGGTTCTGTATAAATTTTAGGATTATTTATTCCATTTCTTTGAAAAAACTGGATGGGATTTTGATAGGCATTGCATTAAATGTGTAGATAGCTTTAGGTAGCATAGACATTTTCACAATATTTATTCTTCCAATCCATGAGCATGGAACATTTTTCCATTTCTTTGTGTCTTCCTCAATTTCTTTCATGAGTACTTTATAGTTCTCTGAGTATAGATTCTTTGCCTCTTTCGTTAGGTTTATTCCTAGGTATCTTATGGTTTTGGGTGTAATTGTAAATGGGATTGACTCCTTAATTTCTCTTTCTTCTGTCTTGTTGTTGGTGTAAAGAAATGCAACTGATTTCTGTGCATTGATTTTATATCCTGACACTTTACTGAATTCCTGTACAAGCTCTAGCAGTTTTGGAGTGGAGCCTTTTGGGTTTTCCACATATAGTATCATATCATCTGCAAAGAGCGATAGTTTGACTTCTTCTTTGCCGATTTGGATGCCTTTAATTTCTTTTTGTTGTCTGATTGCTGAGGCTAGGACTTCTAGTACTATGTTGAATAGCAGTGGTGATAGCGGACATCCCTGCCGTGTTCCTGACCTTAACGGAAAAGCTCTCAGTTTTTCTCCATTGAGAATGATACTTGCCATGGGTTTTTCATAGATGGCTTTGATAATATTGAGGTATGTGCCTTCTATCCCTACACTTTGAAGAGTTTTGATTAGGAAGGGATGTTGCACTTTGTCAAATGCTTTTTCAGCATCTATTGAGAGTATCATATGGTTCTTGTTCTTTCTTTTGTTAATGTACTGTATCACATTGATTGATTTGCGGATGTTGAACCAACCCTGCTGCCCTGGAATAAATCCCACTTGGTCGTGGTGAATAATCCTTTTAATGTACTGTTGGATCCTATTGGCTAGTATTTTGGTGAGAATTTTCGCATCTGTGTTCATCAAGGATATTGGTCTGTAATTCTCTTTTTTGATGGGATCCTTGTCTGGTTTGGGGATCAAGGTGATGCTGGCCTCATAAAATGAGTTTGGAAGTTTTCCTTCCATTTCTATTTTTTGGAACAGTTTCAGGAGAATAGGAATTAATTCTTCTTTAAATGTTTGGTAGAATTCCCCTGGGAAGCCATCTGGCCCTGGGCTTTTGTTTGTTGGGAGATTTTTGATGACTGTTTCAATCTCCTTACTGGTTATGGGCCTATTCAGGTTTTCTATTTCTTCCTGGTTCAGTTTTGGCAGTTTATATGTCTCTAGGAAAGCATCCATTTCTTCCAGATTGTCGAATTTGTTGGCATAGAGTTGTTCATAATATGTTCTTATGATTGTTTGTATTTCTTTGGTGTTGGTTGTGATCTCTCCTCTTTCATTCATGATTTTATTTATTTGGGTCCTTTCTCTTTTCTTTTGGATAAGTCTGGCCAGGGGTTTATCAATCTTATTAATTCTTTCAAAGAACCAGCTCCTAGTTTCATTGATTTGTTCTATTGTTTTTTTGGTTTCTATTTCATTGATTTCTGCTTTGATCTTTATTATTTCTCTTCTCCTGCTGGGTTTAGGCTTTCTTTGTTATTCTCTCTCAAGCTCCTTAAGGTGTAGGGTTAGGTTGTGTATTTGAGACCTTTCCTGTTTCTTGAGATAGGCTTGTATCGCTATATATTTTCCTCTCAGGACTGCCTTTGTTGTGTCCCACAGATTTTGGACTGTTGTGTTTTCATTATCATTTGTTTCCATGGTTTTTTTCAATTCTTCTTTAATTTCCTGGTTGACCCACTCATTTTTTAGAAGGATGCTGTTGAGTCTCCATGTATTTGTGCTCTTTCCAAATTTCCTCTTGTGATTGAGTTCTAGTTTCAGAGCATTATGGTCTGAAAATATGCAGGGAATGACCCCAATCTTTTGATCCCTGTTGAGACCTGATTTATGACCCAGGATGTGATCTATTCTGGAGAATGTTCCATGGGAACAAGAGAAGAATGTGTATTCTGTTGCTTTGGGGTAGAATGTTCTGAATATATCTGTGATGTCCATCTTGTCCAGTGTGTCATTTAAGACCTTTATTTCCTTCCTGATCTTTTGCTTGGATGATCTGTCCATTTCAGTGAGGGGTGTGTTAAATTCTTCAACTATTATTGTATTCTTGTCAATGTGTTTCTTTGATTTTGTTATTAATTGGTTTATATAGTTGGCTGCTCCCATGTTAGGGGCATAGATATTTTAAATTGTTAGATCTTCTTGTTGGACAGACCCTTTGAGTATGATGTAGTGTCCTTCCTCATCTCTTATTATAGTCCTTGGCTTAAAATCTAATTGATCTGATATAAGGATTGCCACCTCAGCTTTCTTCTGATGTCCATTAGCATGGTAGATTGTTTTCCACCCCCTCACTTTCAATCTGGAGGTGTCTTCAGGTCTGAAATGAGTTTCTTGTAAGCAGCATATTGATGGGTTTTGTTTTTTTATCCATTCTGAAACCCTGTGTCTTTTGATTGGGGCATTTAGCCCATTTACATTCAGGGTAACTATTGAGAGATATGAATTTAGTGCCATTGTATTGCCTGTATGGTGATTGTTACTGTATAATGTCTCTGTTCCTTTCTGATAATACTTTTAGGGTCTCTCTTTGCTTAGAGGACCCCTTTCAATATTTCCTGTAGAGCTGGTTTGGTGTTTACAAACTCTTTCAGTTTTTGTTTGTCCTGGAAGCTTTTTATCTCTCCTTCTATTTTCAATGATAACCTAGCTGGATAAAGTATTCTTGGCTGCATGTTTTTCTCATTTAGTGCTCTGAATATATCATGCCAGTTCTTTCTGGCCTGCCAGGTCTCTGTGGATAAGTCTCCTGCCAATCTAATATTTTTACCATTGTACGTTACAGACTTCTTGTCCCGTGCTGCTTTCAGGATTTTCTCTTTGTCGCTAAGACTTGTAAATTTTACTATTAGATGGCGGGGTGTGGGTCGATTCCTATTGATTTTGAGAGGTGTTCTCTGGGCCTCCTGGATTTTGATGCTTGTTCCCCTTGCTATATTAGGGAAATTCTCTACAATAATCCTCTCCAGTATACCTTCTGCTCCTATTTCTCTTTCTTCTTCTTCTGGAATCCCAATTATTCTAATGTTGTTTCGTCTTATGGCATCACTTATCTCTCGAATTCTCCCCTCGTGGTCCAGTAGTTGATTGTCTCTCTTTTGGTCTGCTTCATTATTCCCTGCCATTTGGTCTTCTATATCACTAATTCTGTCTTCTGCCTCATTTATCCTAGCAGTAAGAGCCTCCATTTTTGATTGCACCTCATTAATAGCTTTTTTTATTTCAACTTGATTAGACTTTATTTCTTTTATTTCTCCAGAAAGGGTTTTTATTTCTCCTGACAGGGTTTCTCTAATATCTTCCATGCCTTTTTCGAGCCCGGCTAGAACCTTGAGAATCGTCATCCTGAATTCCAGATCTGACATATTACCAATGTCTGTATTGATT
>ML105327.1:19993-270991 GCA_003697995.1 Taxidea taxus jeffersonii
TTGTATTTCTTTGGTGTTGGTTGTGATCTCTCCTCTTTCATTCATGATTTTATTTATTTGGGTCCTTTCTCTTTTCTTTTGGATAAGTCTGGCCAGGGGTTTATCAATCTTATTAATTCTTTCAAAGAACCAGCTCCTAGTTTCATTGATTTGTTCTATTGTTTTTTTGGTTTCTATTTCATTGATTTCTGCTTTGATCTTTATTATTTCTCTTCTCCTGCTGGGTTTAGGCTTTCTTTGTTATTCTCTCTCAAGCTCCTTAAGGTGTAGGGTTAGGTTGTGTATTTGAGACCTTTCCTGTTTCTTGAGATAGGCTTGTATCGCTATATATTTTCCTCTCAGGACTGCCTTTGTTGTGTCCCACAGATTTTGGACTGTTGTGTTTTCATTATCATTTGTTTCCATGGTTTTTTTCAATTCTTCTTTAATTTCCTGGTTGACCCACTCATTTTTTAGAAGGATGCTGTTGAGTCTCCATGTATTTGTGCTCTTTCCAAATTTCCTCTTGTGATTGAGTTCTAGTTTCAGAGCATTATGGTCTGAAAATATGCAGGGAATGACCCCAATCTTTTGATCCCTGTTGAGACCTGATTTATGACCCAGGATGTGATCTATTCTGGAGAATGTTCCATGGGAACAAGAGAAGAATGTGTATTCTGTTGCTTTGGGGTAGAATGTTCTGAATATATCTGTGATGTCCATCTTGTCCAGTGTGTCATTTAAGACCTTTATTTCCTTCCTGATCTTTTGCTTGGATGATCTGTCCATTTCAGTGAGGGGTGTGTTAAATTCTTCAACTATTATTGTATTCTTGTCAATGTGTTTCTTTGATTTTGTTATTAATTGGTTTATATAGTTGGCTGCTCCCATGTTAGGGGCATAGATATTTTAAATTGTTAGATCTTCTTGTTGGACAGACCCTTTGAGTATGATGTAGTGTCCTTCCTCATCTCTTATTATAGTCCTTGGCTTAAAATCTAATTGATCTGATATAAGGATTGCCACCTCAGCTTTCTTCTGATGTCCATTAGCATGGTAGATTGTTTTCCACCCCCTCACTTTCAATCTGGAGGTGTCTTCAGGTCTGAAATGAGTTTCTTGTAAGCAGCATATTGATGGGTTTTGTTTTTTTATCCATTCTGAAACCCTGTGTCTTTTGATTGGGGCATTTAGCCCATTTACATTCAGGGTAACTATTGAGAGATATGAATTTAGTGCCATTGTATTGCCTGTATGGTGATTGTTACTGTATAATGTCTCTGTTCCTTTCTGATAATACTTTTAGGGTCTCTCTTTGCTTAGAGGACCCCTTTCAATATTTTCTGTAGAGCTGGTTTGGTGTTTACAAACTCTTTCAGTTTTTGTTTGTCCTGGAAGCTTTTTATCTCTCCTTCTATTTTCAATGATAACCTAGCTGGATAAAGTATTCTTGGCTGCATGTTTTTCTCATTTAGTGCTCTGAATATATCATGCCAGTTCTTTCTGGCCTGCCAGGTCTCTGTGGATAAGTCTGCTGCCAATCTAATATTTTTACCATTGTATGTTACAGACTTCTTGTCCCGTGCTGCTTTCAGGATTTTCTCTTTGTCGCTAAGACTTGTAAATTTTACTATTAGATGGCGGGGTGTGGACTGATTCCTATTGATTTTGAGGGGTGTTCTCTGCACCTCCTGGGTTTTGATGCTTGTTCCCCTTGCTATATTAGGGAAATTCTCTACAATAATCCTCTCCAGTATACCTTCTGCTCCTATTTCTCTTTCTTCTTCTTCTGGAATCCCAATTATTCTAATGTTGTTTCGTCTTATGGCTTCACTTATCTCTCGAATTCTCCCCTCGTGGTCCAGTAGTTGTTTGTCTCTCTTTTGCTCAGCTTCTTTATTCTCTGTCATTTGGTCTTCTATATCACTAATTCTGTCTTCTGCCTCATTTATCCTAGCAGTAAGAGCCTCCATTTTTGATTGCACCTCATTAATAGCTTTTTTTATTTCAACTTGATTAGACTTTAGTTCTTTTATTTCTCCAGAGAGGGCTTTTATTTCTCCTGACAGGGTTTCTCTAATATCTTCCATGCCTTTTTCGAGCCCGGCTAGAACCTTAAGAATCATCATCCTGAATTCCAGATCTGACATATTACCAATGTCTGTATTGATTAGGTCCCTAGCCTTTGGTCCTGTCTCCTGCTCTTTTTTTTGTGGTGAGTTTTTCCACCTTGTCATTTTGTCCAGATAAGAATCCACTGTTCTCCTTGTTAAGTGAACTTGGTCTTGGCTGGATTTCTTTGATCTTCTGGGGGAGGGGCCTGTTGTAGTGATTCTCAGGTGTCTTTGCCCGAGGCGGAGTTGCACCGCCCTTACCAGGGGCCGGGCTAAGTAATTCTCTCAGGTTCGCTTTCGGGAGCTTTTGTTCCCTGAACGCTTTCCGTAGAGTTCCGGAGGATGGGAATGACAATGGCGGCCTCCCAATCTCCAGTTCAGAGAAGCCGAGAGCTAGGGGCCCCAGTCTTCAGTGCGCCTTCAGAGAAAAGCGTTTAATCACTCCCGTCTCCCCAGCCTCCGTTTGCGCTTGGAGGAAATCGTGCGTAATCAGTCCCGTCTCACTGGCTTCTGGGAGCGCTCCGAGCTCACCCAGCCTGTGACCAAGCGTCTCTGTCTCTGGCAGAGTCCCACCTGGAGTCTCCGAACCCCGTAGATCCCTGAGCTCTCCCGGGTCGGAGTCTCCCCGGATCTTGTGGGGACCCCTCGCACAGAGCACCGGCCCGTGCCACAGAGCATGTCACAGACCACTAGGAAATCTCGGCTCTGTCTCCACAGCCAGCTTCCCCGCTCTAATACCTGTGAGCTCTGCGATGCTCAGACACCCCCGATCCTTCTGTGACCCCGTGGGACCTGAGTCCACGTTGTCCCCGTGAGGTCTTCACCCCAGTTTAGCCTCTGGAGCGATGTCCCTCCATGGAGCAGACTTTTTTTTTTTAAGGTTTTATTTATTTATTAGTTAGAGAGAGAGAGAGAGCGAGCACAGGCAGACAGAGAGGCAGGCAGAGGCAGAAGCAGGCTCCCTGCCAAGCAAGGAGCCCGATGCGGGACTCGATCCCAGGACGCTGGGATCATGACCCGAGCCGAAGGCAGCTGCTTAACCAACTGAGCCACCCAAGCATCCCCGTGGAGCAAACTTTTAAAAGTCCTGATTTTGTGCTCCGCCGCTTGCCGGGAGCCGGCCCCTCCCCCTGGGGTCTATCTTCCCCTCGCGTTGGATTCACTTCTCCGCTGGTCCTACCTTTTAGAAAGTGGTCGATTTTCTGTTTCTAGAATTGTTTCTTTTCTTCTCTTCGATCTCCTATTGGATTCATAGGTGTTTAGAATGGTTTGATAGGCTATCTAGCTGATCTCCTGCTGTCTGATGTCGTCTCAGCCTGCTACTTCTCCGCCATCTTGACTCCTTCCTGAGTTCCTTCTACTTTTATCTGTCTCTTCTAAGTTCTCATGGGATATTAAATACTATTTTTCTAAAAGCTCTTTATATCACATCCCTGGATATCATTTTATTCATTTAAATATGTGGTTAGTATAGAATATCACTCATATTCCTTCAAATATTCTGGAATCAATAGCCAACTCTATAAAGTAAGATTTTGGTAATAGCTATAAATTAGTAAATTGAAGAAATCATAGTAGAAACACTCATTCCTATGTACTGCTGAGAAGGCTTTAAAAATTTTATGTCAGCAGTCTAGTAGTTAAATTATCTGCATATTATCCATATATGTGTATATCCCCTGAGAATCATTTTAGAAACAAAATATTACATATAGATTCCATTCAAATGTTTTGGATAACATAAATAGTAATTATTAAGGAAATAAAAAGAATTATGAGAATAAATAATTTAAGAGAATTAACAACTCAATAATGACTTGGATGCATGGAAAGTTAGGCTGAGACCAAAACTTCTATTTTATCCTCAAAATTGTTTCCTCTTCTATATAAACCCACTGCTTAGTTATACTGCCTCTGGCATCCTTGGTGATGGTTATGTGATTCAATTCACAGTTCTGTAGGTCAGAAGTTAGCATGCATGGCTGGGTCCTCAGCTCAGGATGTTATAAGACTAGAATGAAGGCACTGGCCAATCTGAATTCTCATTTGGAAACTTTGGGGAAAACTTTTGCTTCCAAGATTATTTTTGTTGCCAGAATTCAGTTCCTTGTTGAAGAACTGAGGTCCTTGTTTACTTGCTGGGTAACATACAAGGGCCACTCTCTCAGCAAGTAGAGGCCAAATGTATTCTTTGCCACATAGCTATCTCTATCTTCATGCCAACAGTGGGCTACTATATATTTTATATGCTTCAAATCTCCAATTTCCTTTTCTGTGATGAACTAGTAAAAACTCTGCTTTTAAAGACATCACCTGACCATGTCAGGCTTCATGGATTATCTTCCTAAATTAATGACAATTGATTTGGAATCTTAACTACAACTACAAAAGCCTTTCATAGCAAAACCTAGAAGTATTTAATGTAATAATGGGGAGAAACATGGCCCTGGAACCTAGAGAGAGGGCATTTTGGAAATATTTTACTATAATCTGGTCATAAAAAATTTACTAAATATTGTTCATATCCTATACCCTCTCCCAGAGGTTAATAATCTACATTCATGTACTCAATACATTCTTTAAGTTCTATGGTAAAGAAATTACTTAAACTTTCTTTGCGACTACCAGTCAGCCTCTTACCTTATTTACCTATTAGTATCTTGCTATCGCTCTCTCAGAAGTAGTGGCTACATTCTCTTCTTCAAGTCGACTTTTTATTTATTGAAGCAAGGTGTAAGGGTGTTGAGAAAAAGGGAAATAATTAAATTATCATTATTGTAGTATGATGATGATGATGATGATGATGATTACCAACAAGATAGTTATTTCTTAGAGTCCAAGGTGAAAGGGTTTTCTTATCCTGCCAGAAAACTTCCTGTGAGCACTATCAGCTATCTTGTTCCTCAGCAGGCACAACTTAAAAAACTCAGTGGCATTATCAATTTAATAGCTACTATTTTTTCATACTTTTACATTTTTATGGTTGTTTTCTAACTTCACTAAATTTGTCATCTCCTCATCAACCTCTGACACGAAATAAAAACGGATTCTGAAATTATGCAAGTAGTGTTTTAAAATTGTCGCAGGGACAATTAAAATTTTATTTCATCTTGTCAGAAATACTTTTAACATGAATTAATTTTTACTTTAAATCTTTAAATGTCTTTAAATATTTAAATCTTTATTATTTTAATCTATATAAGATTGAAACAAAAAACATCCATCATCAAAATTATAAACTATATAGCTTTAAGAACATGATACTTTATTTTATTTCTTTTCAGTGTTCCAGAATTCATTGTTTATGACACTTTTTTTATTTAAACAAAATATTGAAACAGAAATTGAATGTGTCTCTACATGCATCAAGTAAATATTCTGAGATGAAATAACTCTAAAGCAGGGATGATTCTGAGATAGAGAATAGAATTTATCTTGAAACTGTGTTTTCTACTCTAGATGAACAATTGCCTTGTTCTGTATAGAAATATTTTTGTTATTGCCCAACATTCTTGCTATTCCTTTTGGACAATGAAAGTAAATGGTATCATGGGGTATATTATAAATCTTTTAGGACTTGAATTTGGAGTAATAAGTGATTACTGATGTATGGATGGCTTGACACTCAAATAATCCACTCATATTTTAGTTAGAAGTCAATTAGGTTCCATTCACATCATTGTAAATGACAAGATTTCATTGTTTTTGGTGGCTGCATAATATTTCATTGTGTGTGTGTATGTCTCTGTGTGTATGTGTGTGTGTGTGTGTGTGTGTCACCTTTTCTTTATCCATTCTTCTGTCAATGGACATATCTGGGCTCTTTTCCATAGTTTGGCTATTATGGACACTGCTGCTATAAACATTGGGGTGCAAGTGCCCCTTCAGATTACTACATTTGTATCTTTGGGGTAAATACCCAGTAGTGCAACAGTATAGTGCAACAGAAGATCATAGGGGAAGAGAGAAAAAAATGAAACAAGAAGAAAAGAGAGAGGGAGGCAAACCATAAGAGACTCTTAATCTCAGGAAACAAACTAAGGGTTGCTGGAGAGAAAGGAGGCAGGAGGGATGAGGTGGTTGGTGATGGACATTGGGGAGATTATGCACTATTGTGAGCACAGTGAATGGTGTAAGACTGATGAATCACAAACCTGTACCCCTGAAACAAATAATACATTATATGTTAAGAAGAAGAAAAGGAGGAGGAGGAGGAGGAGAAGAAGAAGAAGTTGCCACCAATTAAGATACAATCCTCTCCATATATTTCAAAGAGAACAGCCTGCTACAATAAAAACTTAAAATTTAACTTTCCAAAGCTCTCAAAATGATTCATTGTATATCAACAAACACTAGAAGTTTATTACACTGGGGCTATGAATTTTAACTATACTTT
The DNA here is from genome assembly GCA_003697995.1 of Taxidea taxus jeffersonii. Lineage (NCBI taxonomy): Eukaryota > Metazoa > Chordata > Mammalia > Carnivora > Mustelidae > Taxidea > Taxidea taxus. Next base: position 26,483 of record ML105327.1, read on the forward strand.
ATATTAACCATTTTAAATGTATCTAAATGTATCTAAAGTTAATCTTTTATTTTTTTTAATATTTATTTGACAGAGATCACAAGTAAGCAGAGAGGCAGGCAGAGAGATAGGGGGAAACAGGCTCCCTGCTGAGCAGAGAGCCTGATGTGGGGCTCGATCCCAGGACCCTGAGACCATGACCTGAGCTGAAGGCAGAGGCTTAACCCTCTGAGCCACACAGGCACCCCTAAAGTTAGCCTTATAAATGCAGATTAATTTTTCCTAAATTGCCTCTTGGTGCCATGGCAAGCATGCTTAAGAAGTCAAACAGAGAGTTAAGAGTAAATTAAAGTCTGAAGTATTTTGCATACCACTTCTATCCCTTCTCTCTTAGAAATGTTACCGGTATTCAGCTGACAGAGGGAAAAATGAGGTCTAAGAAGGGTGACTTGCCAGGCTTTATTAAGGTGAAGTATGTGGGATGCATACCATTCAAGCACTCACATTTCCTGAGCTCACTCATCTGGCATGATTCCATTTTTATGTCTTAAACTCTATAGACTGAATGAATGCATGACTGCTGTATCAGGCAGCCTGTGCAAAATACTTGACCTCAGCAAATCTTTGACAAGCACCGTTCATTAATCTTTGTTTCATAATTCTTACCAGTATGCACACCCTGCCTTTCTGTCCCTATCTGCAAGTAAATTGGTTTTTAAGAAAATGAAGAGGTCAGCAGAAGATGTTGGAGCACACATTTTTCTGTTAAAACCAATCAGTAGACCAGGGGAGCAATGTCAATGGTAAAAGTTAGTAGAATTTGTCCATATTTCAACTGAATCATCAATTTATATTAGCAATATTGTTTTTTGGATGAATGCAAAAACAAAAATAAACAAATTTGTGGTATAAAAATGGAACACTATTAACCTATAAACATTTTTGGCCTTAAAATATAGTTATGTAAGACACACATACTTCAACTGTAGTAAAGTGTTAGGGATAGTGTCTAATTTTCAGGTCCAAAGAAAAGTTACCAGAGTTCTCTTTCCTGTAACAGTCATTAGGGAACTTGGACAAACCCGCATAATGAGAACAAATAGAAAATGTGGAAAATATCTGTTGTAAGTTAAACAGCTACCAAGGTAATAAGGAGTTACAGAATCAAAGCTGAGACAGCGAGAGGAGAGAGAAAACTTTTTCTAAACATTGAAGACTTATCTGTCTTATGTGGCTTCAAATTTAAGAGAAACTTTAGACAGACTCATATGGGTAAGAGAACAACAAATGGAGTTCATGACCTACCAGGTGGTGGGATCACTGATGAACCCAACAGGCACTATCAAGGAAAAGTATGTGTACAGGTCAGCTGGAAACAAACCAACCCTTACTAAAACAGAAGCACACCTTCAAACTATCTCAAAACTAGATTGGATTAAGTTGACTAAGGTTGTAATTGGCCTTACCTCTTTGGCAGAAGACGACAAAAATGCCCTGGGAAGAACACAGGTTCTTTCAGATCTCGATTTATCGCTACCATTTTCATCTACAATGTCCAGCACTCAATAAAAAAAAAATATATATATGCATTTAGAGCAAGACAATTTGATATTAGGGATAGATTCAGGGGATCTAGATTAGAAAAGCATCAGATGTAGATTTAAAAAATAAGATTATGCTTACTATGTTAAGGAAAATGAAAGAGGAGCTTTAAAACTTTGATAGAGATCTTGATCTTGTAAAATAAATTTGTAGAACTGAAAACTATAAATAACAGAAATTCAGAACCTGAAGGATGAGATTAATAGTCAAAGCTGGAAAAAAATTAGAAACTGAAATTATAGGATGGAAGAACTGTCCAGGATGAAACATGAAGAGATTAAAAAAAATTGTAGAAAATGTGCAGGAGACATGAAAGTTATAGTGCTATAATCAAGCTTTCAGTTTTGTCTTAATAATTGTGAAAGCATGTGGTATTTTAGTTTTAATGTGTTTTTACTTCTAAGCGATCTGTTTGATACTATTTAAAGTTCCCTATCCCTTGTAAACATATTCTTTTAGGTTAAAATAGTTCTTCAAATGATTGTTGTATATGTTTATATCTGCTATTTACATTAAAATTATTTCTATACTGTGTAATAATTTAATATCCCAAATCTCTGTGTCTGCTTCTATAGTTAAACTTATACTGAATTTTTGAGTGCCTTGATTGCTTTGACTATATTCATCAATATACATGAAAAACAAATACATTTGAAGGTATAACTTGAATCCTAAAGAAAAATATGTCTTTGCTATTTGACTGTGGTCACTGCTAGTAAAAGACCACCTTAAATTAATTTTAGGGCTTTGAGATTTCCAGAAAATCCAGTTGAGCTATATTTTGGCTGTCAGTTCCTCATAAAGGTTGGTCAAATCCCAGTTGACTCTAACACTGAGAAAGGGATGATTCTCTCTCTGTCTCTCTCTCTCTAAGATTTTATTTATTTGACAGAAAGAGAGCACAAGCAGGAGGAGTGACAGGGAGAGGGAGAAAGCAAAGCAGGCTCCCCACTGAGCAGGGAGCCCAGTGTGGGACTTGATCCCAGGACCCTGGGAACCATGAGCTAAACCGAAGAAAGACACTTAACCAACTGAGCCACCCAGGTGCCCCCAAGATGATTCTCTTTATAGAATCACCATTTCTGTGGGTAGAGGCTTTTATTTTACTCCCCCCAATATCTCATCCAAATTTTCCAATCAGTAATTATCCTCAGCAATTATTCTCAGACACAGAAATTTTCTTAGTTGTTTATCTCCCTGGGTTTTGAACTTAACTTCAACTTGACCCAGTAATTTTTTGTGATCTTTTCAACTCTTCAATAATTTTAAAGAAATACTCTGTTGGGGCACCTGGGTGGCTCAGTGGGTTAAGGCCTCTGCCTTCGGCTCAGGTCATGATCCCGGGGTCCTGGGATCGAGCCCCATATTGGGCTCTCTGCTCATTGGGGAGCCTACTTCCTCCTCTCTCTCTCTCTGCCTGCCTCTCTGCCTACTTGTGGTCTCTGTCTGTCAAATAAAAAAAAAAAAAGAAATACTTTGTTAATGTTATATCTGGGAGATATAATTTAACTTTAATTCTGAAAATTTATTCTATCAATATCAGAAATAGGAAGTCTTACACAGAATTATTAAAATCTCCATTCATATATACATGGATATGAATATATTAATATGAAAATAAGTTACCTATATTATATATATTTAATACACATAAAATCATTTTTGTTTTTATTCATTTGCTTCTTTTTCAAATCTATCTAGACCTTTTTGATAATCTCTTTGTATTTTCATATATTTTCAGTTCTTTAATTTCTTTAAGCCTATTAAATATTTTTATATTATACATCTGGCAATTCCAGCAATTACAGTCTTTTTCCTCTGATTATCAAATTTTTGTTTCAGTGAACTCACTCAGGATGTCTATCTTGTTGCTTACATATAATTTTTGTTAATTTTCTATTCTTAAAAGTGAATGTGGAGGTTATTTGAAGGATTTACTTAAAGTTCATTTTTCCTGAGACTATACGTATTGCTTCTCTCAGGTAAGTGGGGGAAAACTGCCTAGGAGTGCTTTAAGCTAAATCTTCAGCTTACAGTTTGAGCAATACATAATAGAGTAAGTTCTGATGTCAAATACGCTTGACAAATGTCTGTGTTTAGAAAACTCTGAGATTTTTGTTTTTTTAAAGCAAAAGAAGTGTTCCAAACATCTCCTTCTGCATTTTAGGATTCTTTGATCTCTATTAATGAAGGTAAAATCTTTACAGAATTCCAACTTTATGAAGAGTTTTCTGATTCAACATCCTATTCAGGCATTCTCCCAGTTATGTATGTATGGTACATAACCAATTAAAACACAAGCTTCAGGTCACTTTGGTTGAAGGGTAAACAGATGCTTCTAAAATAAAGCAATCTTGGGACACCTGGGTGGCTCAGTTGGTTAAGCGGCTGCCTTCAGCTTAGGTCATGATCCCAGCGTCCTGGGATTGAGTCCCACATTGGGCTCCTTGCTTGGTGGGGAGCCTGCTTCTCTCTCTGCCTCTGCCTGCCTCTCTGTCTGCCTGTGCTCGCTCTCTCTCTCTCTCTCTAACAAATAAATAAATAAAATCTTTAAAATAAAGCAATCTTGTTCTTTATGTCTACTGAATTGCATTTTCTTATAATATGGGAGATTCTGAAAATTTATTTTTCTAACAACACATTTTTTAATCATGAATTTTTGGATTTCATCTAGCATACATTCTGTTCCATACTGAGAAGCTTTATCTTGATGTGTAGTCTGATTAAAGTGGGAACACGACTGCATCATGTACAGAGATTTCCTGAGATGGTATGAGTAAATTAGAATATAAACTTTGCTGTAATTTTCAATTATAGGGATGTTAGATACTTATTGGACTGCATTTTTCCCTAATATAAAACATATTTTACTCCTTTAGACCACAGCTATATTTGTAAAACAAAACTATTTTCGATCCCTTGATATAGTAAAAAGCCACTTATCTTGTAATTGTCATTTATGTATTTTTTTAAATTATGTTTATAATTTTGTTATTTCAGAATACTTTCCTAAACAAAATAGTTTTCAAATTTATATTAAATAATAGTAGAAAATATAGACCCAATATATGGATTTTTTTATCATTTTGAGGGGAATACATTCACTCAATATATATGAATATACTTTCTCATATAAAAAGAAAGTACAAATGCAGGGAATATCATGATGAATTTGCAATGTCTTTCATGGTTCTTTTGTTGCACAGGAATAACAGTAGAGATAATTCAAGTTCTTCCATTGTATTTGGACTTCCCAGTGAGTAATATTATCTCTTTCATTTTGTCTTTAGACTCTAGTGTATCTTTTATATTAATTTTTCATGTTTAATAGGTGAGAGGTTTGTATTTTGCCTTAGAAAAAGAACTGATAAAATTTGCATTGTACAATACCCAAGAGGTGATGATGAAATATTTTTCTTTGTTCATTTTATATTACAGTGTTTTGAAATGTATTATCGATGGAACTCTACACAGAAATACTGCTTAAGAGATCATATTGTTCTTTGTTGTATAATAATCTATTACATACTGAAAGCTTATGGTTTTTGAATGCCTTTAACTATTAAAAATATACCTATGTAAAACAGATTCTAGCATATTGGCATTACATTTACATTTAAAACATAGGAAATTAAGAATATCAATTAGTGGGACACCTGGGTGGCTCAGTTGGTTAAGCGGCTGCCTTCAGCTTAGGTCATGATCCCAGCGTCCTGGGATCGAGTCCCACATCGGGCTCCTTGCTCGGCAGGGAGCCTGCTTCTCCCTCTGCCTCTGCCTGCCTCTCTGTCTGCCTGTGCTTGCTCTCACTTTCTCTCTCTCTCTCTGACAAATAAATAAATAAAATCTTAAAAAAATACTTATTAAAAAAAAGAATATCAATTAGTACCTATAACATCCCTGAAGTCTCTGAAATTCACTACATTATGATAAATTTAAATGCTATTTGAACGCTAACAAAAATATGTATAACAATCCTCATTGGCAAGATATTTATTTAAATATATTGAAACAAGTCTCTCTCTGGTGATAGGTACAGTGTTTCACTATTGGAGGTAGTTTCTTTGCCTTTAAGTGGAACTTCTTTTCTTTTTAAACACATTTTTAATTAAATAATCAAATTATTTTTAATTTTCTTTCATTTATGTTTGTTTTTTTAATGTGGATACTTGATTACAATATTCCATGATGTGTGTGATAATAACTTACATTTGTACAGATCTATGTGATCTGCAAAGCACTTAACTTTTGGCATTACATTTCCCAGTTAATATATTCACATGATACCTTAAATAACAGAAAGAATTTCAGACACTGGCAGGCTGGTATTGTCGGTGAGTAAATGTAAAAGCAGGCAGGTTTTTGTTATTTCCCAGCTTCCTATTCCACATAGAGAGGGGATTAGGCATCCAGATATTGCTTTTATACATGCAAAGCACACAAACTGACTGAATGTTTTTGAAAAAAAAAAAAAAGTAGGCATCATGTAAGCATAAAGAACAAATATTTTGTAGATTAAATTTCAATTAAAACTCTAAAATTTATACAAGAGGCTCTGTAAGAGGAGACAAGGGAAGACATTACATAAACATAAAGGTGTAATCCAACACAAGAACACAATAATTGTAAATATTTATTCACCCACCATGGGCACACCTAAATATTTAAAGCAACTATTAACAGATTTAGAGGAAGAAACAGATAGTAATACAATAATAGTAGGGGATTTTTAACACACCATTTACATCACTGGATAGATCACCACACAGAAAATCAACAAGGAAACAGTGGTTTGGGATGATACCTTGGACCAAATAGACCTAACAGACATTTCATCCAAAAACAGTGGAATATACATTCTTTTGGGGTGCACATAGAACTCTCTCCAGGAATTACATGTTAGTCCATAAGTCTCAACAAATTAAAAAAGATTGAATTACATCACACATCTTTTCTGTCCTCAATGGTATGAAACTAGAAATTAACCACAAGAAAAAACTACGGGAAGGACATAAATACATGGAAAATAAGTAACATGCTACTAAACAATACATGAATCTACCAAAAAATCAAAGATGAAGTCAAAAAAATACATGGAAACAATGAAAACACAAACACAATGGTTCAAAATTTTGGGGATTCAGGAAAAGGTGTCCTAAGAGGGAAGATTATAGAAAAACAGGCCTATATCAAGAAACAAGAAAAATCTCAAGTAAGCAACTTAAGTTTTCACCTTAAGGAGCTAGGACAAGAACAAACAAAACTCAAAGTCAGTAAAAGGAAGGAAATAATAAGGGTTAGAGTAGAAGAAAATGAAATAGAGACAAACAACAACAATAGAATAGATCAATGAAACTAACAGCTGGTTCTTTGAAGAGATTAACAAAATTGATGAAACTTTAGTTAGACTCATCAAAAAGATAGGAAGAATGGAGGAATGGAAGGCAGGAAAAAGCAAGAGGTTAGGAAAGAGAGGGTTTAAATAAAATTAGGACTGAAAGAGGAGACATAATATCACAGAAATAAAAACAATTTTAAGAGAATGTTATAAAAAGTTATGTAGCAACAAATTGAACAACTTAGAAGAAATGGGCAAATTCTTAGAAACATATAACCTTTCAAAACCAAATCAGAAAGAAAGAAAATTTGAACAGATCAATTACTACTAATAAAATTGAATTAGCCATATTTAAAAAAAAAATTCCAACAAACAAAATCCAGGACCAGATGGTTTCACGGGTAAATTCTACCAAATATTTAAAGAAGAATTCAAAGAAGAGTAAATAAATATTTTTTTCTCAAACTATTAAAAAAATAGAAGAAAGATGGGTGCCTGGGTGGCTCAGTGGGTTAAAGCCTCTGCCTTCAGGTCAGGTCATGATCTCAGGGTCCTGGGATGGAGCCCCGCATCGGGCTCTCTGCTCAGCGGGGAGCCTGCTTCCCCCCTTTCTCTGCCTGCCTCTCTGCCTACTTGTGATCTCTGTCTGTCAAATAAATAAATAAAATATTAAAAAAAAAAAAAGAGCCAGATAGGGCAAGGCCCAGAAAGATCTAAAAAAAAAAAAAAAAAAAATAGAAGAAAGAAAAGTTTTAAAATTAAAATTTTAAATGAGGCCAGCCTTACACTGATATCAAAACCAGAAAAAGACACTATAAAAACAAACAACAACAACAACAACAAAAACACAGGCCAATATTTCTGATGAACATAGATGTAAAAATTCTTCACAAAATTTAGCAAACTGAATCCAACAATACTTAAAAAAAAAGAAAAAAAATTACCATGCTTAAGTGGAATTTATTTCAGGGATACAAAGGTAGTTCACTATTTGCAAATCAACCAATATGATACATATTAACAGGAAAGTATAAACCCCTATGTTTATTTTAAAGATGCAGAAAAAGCATTTGACAAAGCATAACATCCATTCATGATAAAAACTTTCGACAAAGTGAGGTTATAGGACACACACAAACATAATAAAGTTCCTATATGTAAAACTCACAGCTAACATCACACTCAATGGTGAAAAACAGAGAGTTTATCTTCTATAGTTAGGAGCAAGAAAAGGAAGTCCACTCTCACCACTTATTCAACATAATACTGGAAGTCCTAGTGGCAGGAATCAGACTAAAAAAAAAAAAAAAATCAATGAAAGTCATCCAAATTGAAAAGGAAGAAGAAAAATTATCACTATTTGCAAATCACTATTTGCAGATTGACATAATACTACATGGAAAACCCTAAAGACTCCACCAAAAAACTCCTTGAATTTATAAATGAATTCAATAAAGTCACAGGATATAAAATTAATATACAGAAATCTGTTGCATTTCTATACACTAATTATGATGTAGGAGAAATAGAAATTAAGAAAACAACTCCATTTACAATTGCACCAAAAATAATAAAATAATCAGGAATAAACACAAGCAAACAGGTGAAAGACTTACACTTTAAAAACTATAAAATATTGATGAAATAAACTGAATATGAAATAAGTGAAAAGATAATTCATGCTCATGGATTGAAATAATTAATATTGTTAAATTGTCCATATTACCAAAGCAAAGCTACAGATTCAATGCAATCCCTACAAAAATAACAGCATTTTTCACAGAACTAGAATAAATAATACTAAATATTGTATGGAATCACAAAAGACCTCAAATAGCCAAAGAAATTTTGGATAAAGAATATCTAAGCTGGTGTATCAGAATTCCAGATTTCAAGATATACTACAAAGCTGTAGTAACCAAAACAGTAGGATACTGGCACAAAAATAGACACAAAGATCAATGAAATAGAATAGGGATCCCAGGAATAAACCAATATTTATAAGGTCAATTATTTTTTATGACAAAAAAGGAAAGAATACATGATAGGAAAAGGCAATCTCCAACAAATTATGTTTAGAAAACAGGACAGGTACTGGTACAAGAATAAAACTGGAACTCTTTCTTCCACCATACACAAGAATAAATTCAAAATAGATTAAAGACCTAAATGTAAGACCCAAAACCATAAAATTCCTAGAGGCAAACATATGCAGTAATATTTTTTTACATTGATGATAGAAATATTTTTTTCTAGATATGTCTATTAGAGCAAGAGAAACAAAGGCAAAATTAAATGATTGGGACCACAGCAAAGTACACTTTTGCACAGTGAAGGAAACCATCAACAAAACAAAAAGACAACCTATTGAATGAGAAAAGATATTTGCAAATGATATCTCTAATAACAGGTTAATATCCAAAATATATTAAAAAGTTACATAACTGAACATAAAAAATAGTGATAATATTTCAATTAAAAATAGACAGAGGACCTAAGTAGACACTTTTCCAAAGATTTACAGAAAAACAACAGACATATGAAAAGATGCTCAACATCACTAATCATTAAAATCACAATAAGATATCATTTTACATCTGCCAGAATGGCTAAAATAAAAAACACTAGAAATAGCAATTGTTGATGAGGATGTGGAGAAAAAGGAACTCCAATGCACTATAGGTAGGAATGTAAATTGGTGTGGTCACTATGGAAAATAGTATGGAGGTTCTTCAATGAATTAAAAATAGAATTACTAAGGGGGGCCTGGGTGGCTCAGCGGGTTAAAGCCTCTGCCTTTGGCTCAGGTCATGATCTCAGGGTTCTGGGATCGAGCCCCGCATAGGGCTCTCTGCTCAGCGGGGGGCCTGCTTCGTTCCTCTCTCTCTGCCTGCCTCGTTCCTCTCTCTCTGCCTGCCTCTCTGCCTACTTGGGATCTCTGTCTGTCAAATAAATAAATAAAATCTTAAAAAAAAAAGAAAGAGTCAGACAGGAGACATTTAAAAAAAAAAAATAGAATTACTAAATTAAGGTGAGGGAGTAGTAGGGGAACCCTGAGCTTGCCTTGTCCCTCAAACATAGCTAGATCAACATCAAATCATTTTGAGCAACTAAGCAATTGAACTAAGCAATTGAACTAAGAAAATAATCTGCACAATTGGAGGGAGAGAACATGACAGATGTGAGGTTTGCAGCTGTAATTTCAGGAAGAGAAAAGCTATGGTGCTGGGAAGGCGAGGGAGCCCTCTTAGCAGAGCCAAGTCAGGGAGAGAAGGAGAGAGCAGGAGAGCAGCCTGGTAGAGTTCTCACAAGACACTGTGGTATAGTGATACTCTGGATTGCAATGAAAGAGATCAACCCCCCCCCTTTTTTTTAATTTATTTATTTGACAGACAGAGATCACAAGTAGGCAGAGAGGCAGACAGAGACAGAGAGAGAGGGGGAAGCAGGCTCCCCGCAGAGCAGAGAGCCCAATGTGGGGCTCGATCCCAGGACCCTGGGATCATGACCTGAGCCGAAGGCAGAGGCTTTAACCCACTGAGCCACCCAGGCGCCCCTCAACCCTCCTTTTCTGGAGTACATTTGTAAGAGGATATTTTGCACCTCCAAGGACAAAAGGCTTCCTGGACACCACTGAATGGCTGTTCAACAGAAAGTGACAGACGTGCATACAAAGGGCAAATAACCTGGTTGCAGCTTTTCCCTGAGCTCACCATAGACTCAAGGCACCTATGTAGGCTATGGCTGCTTTTCTGGGACAGAATGGTGCTGGCACAGCCTGTGAGGCTCTTCTCTAGGTGAGAGGATGGGAGCAGCACTTTACTGGGTCTTCTAAAGTTTGGAGTTTTGAGCCCCAGCCACCAGCCAGAGATAAAAGACAGGAGAAGTGAGGCACTGGGTGTGCTGACAGCCCAGACACAGACAGGTTGAGGGCAGAGATCTGACAATAGCTGGGACATATGAGAAGAGATTGTTTGCTTTTCTGTAAGGGCTTCCTGAACAGCAGCTACCCAGGGTTCCCTTCCCCAGGGATGAAAGGGCAGGGTGATACCATCTTCTACACACACTGTGCTCCAACCCCCACTAGCTTAGTAGGACTTCAGAGGGAAACACAGTATATCCAGTAGAAGCTGGAGTTACACTAAACTCCACCCCTTGCATTCAGCAGGACCATTTTTACCAGAGCAGGTCAGACTGTGAGCCAGAACAGTGGGACTCTCCCTCAGAAAACCAATACAGGACCCCTGCATGTACCGAGTCTACTAAATTGCCAATGTCTGATGCAGAGGAAACAGGACCAGGTTTTCTTTTTCCTTTTTTTTTTTTAATACTTTTAATTTTTAACTTTTTTTAAGGTTTTATTTATTTATTTGACAGACAGAGATCACAAGTAGGCAGAGAGGCAGGCAGAGAGAAAGAGGAGGAAGCAGGCTCCCTGATGTGGAGAGAGCCTGATGTAGGGCTTGATCCCAGGACCCTGAGATCATGACCTGATCCAAAGGCCAAAGACAGAGGCTTAACCCACTGAGCTATCCAGGTGCCTCAATTAAAAAAAAAATTATATATATATATATATATATATATATATATATATATATTTGGAATCAGGCTTATACTTTTTTGTTTGGTTGTTTGCTTTTTTGTTCCTTTTTTCTTTTCTTGGATCAGCCTCCCCCTGCCCTGGGCTTATCATAACAAACAAATCAAATAATATCTAGTTAAATGTCCAAATATTCCCCATTGCAAGCAAGGAAGAACTCTGCAAAGGACTGACCTATGGGAAAGAGCAGTCAAAACACACTAGCAGAATACACATTGCATACACCGGAAACACTTCCTGAAGCACCAGGCCCTGACAATGTATGATCCCTTCTTGATACAGTATTACTCTCAGGAACAGGAAATGTAACAAGTTTTCATAACACACAAAAGACAAAAACCTACATATAATGACAAGATGGAGGAATTTTCCCCAAAAGAAAGTTCAAGAAGAAATCACAGCCAGGGATTTGCTCAAAACAGTTACAAGCACATATTCAAACAAAAATTTAGGGCAGCAATCATAAGATGACCAGCTAAGCTTGAAAGTACTATATAAGACACCAGAGAAACCCTTACTACAAAGGTAAAAGCCCTAAAAACTAGTCAGTCCTAAATGAAAAATGCTATAACTGAGAGCAAAACTGACTACATGTAATCACAATGAAGATGGAAGGAGCAAAGGATCAAATAGGTGATACAGAAGATAAAATTATGGAAACTAATAAAGCTGAAAAGAAGAGAGAAAGAAAATGATTAGATCATGAATATTGACAGGGAACTCAGAGATTCCATAAAATGCAATAATATCCTTATCATAAGAGTCCCAGAATAAGAAAAGCAGGGAAAAGGGATATAAGGTTTATTTGAACAAATTATAGCTCAGATTTTCCCTAATCTGAGGAAGGAACAGGAATTCAAGTCCAATACACACAGGGAACTCCCTCAAAATCAACAAAAACAGGTGAACTCCAAGACATATCATAGTAAAACTTTGCAAAATACAAAGATAAGGAAAGAATTCTGAAAGGTCCTAGGAACAAAAGGTCCTGAGCCTACAAGAGTAGACACATAAGATAGCAGCAGACCTGTCCACAGAAACATTGTGGGGCAGAAGACAGTTGAACGATATACTCAATGTGCTGAATGAGAAAACTATGCAGCCAAGAACACTGTAACATGCAATGCTGTTATTCAGAATAGAAGGAAAGATAAAGAGTTTCCAAGCAAGCAAAAACTAAAGGGTTTGTGAACACTAAACTGGCTCTGTAAGAAATATTAAAGGGGACCCTTTGAGTGGGAAAAGAGACCAAAAAGGCAACAAAGACTAGAAAGGAACAGAGACAGTCTACAGAAACAGAGAATTTACAGGTTATACAATAGCATTAAAGTCATCTCTATCAATAATTTCTCTGAATGTAAATGGACTAAATGGTCCAATAAAACATGTAGGGTTTCAGAATGGATTAAAAAAAAAAAGGCCCATCAATATTCTCAATATTCTGCTTACAAGAGCCTCATTTTAGACCAAAAGACAACTCCAGATTGAAAGTGAGAAGGTAAAAATGTCATGCTAATGGGCATTAAAATAAATCTGGAATAGCCATACTTATATCAGGCAAACTAGATTTTTTTAAGACCAGGAGATAGAGAGAGAGAAGGTGGGAGAAAGGTAGACAAAGAGAGAGAATCCCAAGCAGGCCCCACTCCCAGTATGGAGCCTGATGTAGGGTTCTATCCCATAAACCAGAGATCATGACCTGAGCCAAAATCAAGTCAGACACTTAACAGACTGAGCCATTTAGGCACCTCCAGACAAACTAGATTTTAAACCAAGCCTGTAATAAAAGATGAAGAAGGGCACTATATCATAATAAAGGGATCTATCCAACAAGTAGATCTAACAATTGCAAATATTTATGCCCCCAAATTGGGAGAAGCCCAATATATAAATCAATTAGTAAAAAACTTAAAGAAACTCAATGATAATAATACAATAATTGTGGGGGACTTTAGCACCTCATTTACAGAAATGGACAGATATCTAAGCAGAAGATCAACAAGGAAAGAATGGCTTTGAATGACACATTGGGCCAGATGGACTTAACAGATACATTCAGAGCATTTCAACCTAAAGCAGCAGAATATACTTTCTTTTCAAGTCCACTTGGGACGTTCTCTAGAATAGATCACATACTGAGTCACAAATCAGGCCTCAACCAGTACAAAAAGACTGAGATCATACCATGCATATTTTCAGACCACCACACTATGAAACTTGAAGTCAACCACAAGAAAATTTTTGGAAATGCCATAAATACATGGAGATTAAAGAACATCCTACTAAACAATGAATGAGTTAACCAGAAAATTAAAGAAGAAATAAAAAATATATATAAAGAAGCAAATGAAAATAAAAATGACCATCCAGAACCTTTGGGATACAGAAAAGGCAGTCATAAGAGAAAAATATTTAACAATACAAGCCTTCTTCAGGAAGCAAGAAAAATCTCAAATACACACCTAACCTTACACCTAAAGGAGCTGCAAATAAAGCCTAAAACTAGCAGAAGAAGGGAAATTATTATGGGTAAAGCAGACATAAATGATATAGGAAGAGTAATAATAATAAAAGACAACAGTAGAACAGATCAATGAAACTAGGAGTTTCTCACACCTTTATTTTCAGTCTTTGTGAGAGACTAAGTTAATCAATTTTAAACATAATTTAAAAAATTGACATATTAGACAAGGGTTAATATACAAAATCTCTAAAGAAGTTGACACCAAAAAAAACCAAATAATCCAGTTAAGAAGCAGAAGATATGAAGAGACAATTTTCCTAAGAAGATATCCAGGTGTCTAACAGACACATGTGTTCAACTCACTTATCATCAAGGACATATAAATCAAAACCACAATGAGATACCACATCACACCTGTCAGATGGCTAAAATTAACAACCCAGGAAATGACAGATATTCATGGGAATTTGGAGAAAGGGAAGTCCTTTTGCCCTGTTAGTGGGCATGCAAATTGGTGCAGTCTCTTTGAAAACAGTAGGGAGGTTCCTCAAAAAGTTAAAAATAGAGCTACCTATGACCCAACAATTGTACTACAAGATATTTATCCAAAGGATACAAAAATTGTTACTACAAAACACACAAGTACCCCAATGTTCACAGCAGTAATATCCACAATAGTCAAATATATTGAAATAGCCCAGATATCCATTGACTAATGAATGGATAAAGAGGTGGTGGTGGTAGGGGGTGTTTGTGTGCGTGTGTGTGTGTGTGTGTGTGTGTGTGTGTGTGAAGTGGAATATTACTCAGCCATCAAAAAGAAATGAAATCTTGCCATTTGAGCAACATGGATGTAACTAGAATGTATTAGGCTAAGCAAAATCAGTCAGTCAAAGACAAATATATGAATTCACTCATATGTAGAATTTAAGAAACAAAACAAGTGAACATAGGGGAAGGGAAGTAAAAATAAAATAAGATAAAAACAGCAAAAGAGGCAAACCATTAAGAGACTCTTAACTCTAGGAAACAAACTGAGGGTTTCTGGAGGGGAGGTGGGTGGGGGGATGCAGTAATTGGGTGATTAAGGAGGACATTTGATGTAATGAACACTGGGTGTTATATATGCAACTGATGAATCACTAAACTCTGCTTCTAGAACTAATAATATACTATATGTTGATTAATTGAATTTAAATTAAAAAAAGAAAAATAGGAGGGAAGGAGTCAAGATGGCAGAGAAGTAGCAGGTTGAGAAGACATCAGATAGCAGGAGATCAGCCAGATAGCTTATCAAACCACTGCGAACACCTACAAATCCAACAGGAGATCGAAGAGAAGAAGAGCAACAATTCTAGAAACAGAAAATTGACCACTTTCTGAAAGGTAGGACCAGCAGAGAAGTGAATCCAAAGTGACAGGAAGATAGACTGCAGGGGGAGGGGCCAGTTCCCATCAAGTGGCAGAACAACAGAGCACAAAATCAGGACTTTTAAAAGTCTGCTCCACTGAGGGACATCGCTCCAGAGGCTAAACCAGAGTGAAGCCCATGCGGGGTCAGCGTGGCCCCAGGTCCCGCAGGGTCACAGAAGGATCAGGGGTGTCTGAGTATCACAGAGCTCACAGGTATTAGAGCAGGGAAGCCAGCTACAGAGACAGAGCCAAGGAGTGAGCTCTCAACTCGGGGTTACCGTGAACCATAATTCGTGGCACAGACCACTGGTCTGTGAGGTCCCCACAAGAGCTGGAGAGACACCCCCTGGGGGAGCTCAGGGATCTGCAGGGTTTGGAGACTCCAGGAGGAGCTATGTGCCAGAGACAGAGACACTTGGTCACAGGCTGGGTGAGCTCAGAGCATGGCCAGAGGCCAGGGAGACGGGAGTGATTGAATGCTTTTCTCTGAGGGCGCACTGAGGAGTGGGACCCTGAGCTCTCAGCTCCTCCGGGCTGGAGATTGGGAGGCTGCCATTTTCATTCCCTGGAACTCTACGGAAAGCATTCAGGGAGCAAAAGCTCCCAAAAGTGAATTACTTAGCCTGGCTCCTGGTAAGGGTGGTACAATTCCACCTTGGACAAAGACACTTGAGAATCACTACAACAGACCTCTTCCCCAGAACATCAACAAGAAATCCAGCCAAGACCAAGTTCATTTACCAGGGAGAACAGCGGAATTCCAGAGGAGGAGAAAGCAAAGCATGGAATTCATGACTTTCTCCCCATGATTCTTTAGTCGCAGTTAATTAATTATTTTTAATTTTTTTTTATTCTGCTAATGTTTTTTAACTTTTACGCTTTCCTCTTTTAACGTTTTTAACTAGTTTATCTTAACAATATCTTTCATTAAAATATAATAATAATCTTTTTTGAAATGTCATTATTATAGTCATATTTTATCCTTCACTGTATTTAACTTTATTTTTTGTATACACATAGGGTTTTTTCTTCTAAAAAATTTGGGGTACAACTTCTTCTAATAGATCAAAATATACCCTAAATCTAGCTCCAGGCTTGTTCTAGTCTCCAGCTGGAGCAAATTCTCTCCACTTTCATTTTCTTTATTCTCCCAACCAACGTACTTTATCAACTCCTTTTTTAGAAATTTAAAAAATTTAAAAAATTGAACGAATAACAAATCAAATATGAATCAAAAATGAATAACAAATCAATGAATAACAAAATCAAAGAAACACATCGACAATAATACAATAATAGTAGGGAACTTTAACACGCCCCTCACTAAATGGACAGATAATCCAAGCAAAAGATCAACAAGGAAATAAAAGCCTTAAATGACACATTGGACCAGATGGACATCACAGATATATTCAGAACATTCCATCCCAAAGCAGCAGAATACACATTCTTCTCTAGTGCACTGGAACATTCTCCAGAATAGATCACATCCGGGGTTATAAATCAGGTCTCAACTGGTTTCAAAAGATTAGGATCATTCCCTACATATTTTCAGGCCACAGTGCTCTGAAGCTAGAACTCAATCACAAGAGGAAATTGGGAAAGAACCCAAATACATGGAGACTAAAAAGCATCCTTCTAAAAAATGAACGGGTCAACTAGGAAATTAAAGAAGAATTGAAAAAATTCATGGAAACAAATATTAATGAAAACACAATGGTTCAAAATCTGTGGGACACAGCAAAGGCAGTCCTAAGAGGAAAATATATAATGATACAAGTGTTTGCCCAAGAAACAAGAAAGGTCTCAAACACACAACCTAACCCTATACCTAAAGGAGCTCGAGAAAGAACAACAAAGAAAGCCCCAACCCAGCAGGAGAAGAGAAATCATAGAGATCAGAGCAGATCAATGAAATAGAAACCCCCCCAAAAAAAAAGCAACAACAACAACAACAAAAACACAATAGAACAAATCAATGAAACTAGGAGCTGGTTCTTTGAAAGAATTAATAAAATTGATAAACCCCTGGTCAGACTTATCAAAAAGAAAAGAGAAAGGACCCAAATAAATAAAATCATGAATGAAAGGGGAGAGATCACAACCAACACCAAAGAAATACAAACAATTATAAGAACAATTATAAGAACAAACAAAAGCCCAGGGCCAGATGGCTTCCCAGGGGAATTCTACCAAACATTTAAAGAATTAATTCCTATTCTCCTGAAACTGTCCCAAAAAATAGAAATTGAAGGAAAACTTCCAAACTCATTTTATGAGGCCAGCATCACCTTGATCCTGAAACCAGACAAGGATCCCATCAAAGGGATCCAAATTACAAATTCTCTGTAAAAGAGAATTACAGAGCACTATATCCTTGATGAACACAGATGCAAAAAATCTCACCAAAATACTAGCCAATAGGTTCCAACAGTACATTAAAAGGATTATTCAACACGACCAAGTGGGATTTATTCCAGGACTGCAAGGTTGGTTCAACATCCACAAACCAATCAATGTGATACAATACATTAATAAAAGAAAGAACAAGAACCATATGATACTCTCAATAGTTGCTAAAAAAGCATTTGACAAAGTACAGCATCCCTTCCTGATCAATACTCTTCAAAGTATAGGGATAGAGGGCACATACCTCAATATCATCAAAGCCATCTATGAAAAACCCACCGCAAATATCATTCTCAATGGAGAAAAACTGAAAGCTTTTCCACTAAGGTCGGGGCCATGGCAGGGATGTCCATTATCACCACTGCTATTCAACATAGTACTAGAAGTCCTAGCCTTAGCAATCAGACAACAAAAAGAAATTAAAGTCATCCAAATCAGCAAAGAAGTCAAACAATCACTCATTGCAGATGATATGATACTATATGTGGAAAACCCAAAAGACTCCACTCCAAAACTGCTAGAACTTGTACAGGAATTCAGTAAAGGGTCAGGATATAAAATCAATGCACAGGGGCGCCTGGGTGGCTCAGTGAGTTAAAGCCGCTGCCTTCAGCTTGGGTCATGATCCCAGGGTTGTGGGATCGAGCCCCATATCGGGCTCTCTGCTCTGCGGACAGCCTGCTTCCTCCTCTCTCTCTCTGCCTCTCTGTCTACTTGTGATCTCTGTCTGTCAAATGAATGAATAAAATCTTAAAAAAAAAAACAATGCACAGAAATCAGTTGCATTTCTTTACACAAACAACAAGACAGAAGAAAGAGAAATTAAGGAGTCAATCCCATTTACAATTGCACCCAAAACCATAAGATAACTAGGAATAAACCTAACCAAAGAGGCAAAGAATCTATACTCAGAAAACTATAAAGTACTCATGAAAGAAATTGATGAAGACACAAAGAAATGAAAAAATGTTCCATGCTCATGGATTGGAAGAACAATATTGTGAAAATGTCCATGCTACCTAAAGCAATCAATACATTTAATGAAATCCCTATCAAAATCCCATCCAATTTTTTCAAAGAAATGGAACAAATAATCCTAAAATTTATATGGAACCAGAAAAGACCTCGAATAGCCAAAGGAATATTGAAAAAGAAAGCCAAAGTTGGTGGCATCACAATTCCAGACTTCAAGCTCTATTACAAAGCTGTCATCATCAAGACGGTATGGTACTGGCACAAAAACAGACACATAGATCAATGGAACAGAATAGAGAGCCCAGAAATAGACCCTCAACTCTATGGTCAACTAATCTTCAACAAAGCAGGAAAGAATGTCCAATGGAAAAAAGACAGCCTCTTCAACAAATGGGGTTGGGAAAATTGGACAGCCACATGCAGAAAAATGAAATTGGAACATTTCCTTACACCACACATGAAAATAGACTCAAAATGGATGAAGGACCTCAATGTGAGAAAGGAATCCATCAAAATCCTTGAGGAGAACACAGGCAGCAACCTCTTTGACCTCAGCCACAGCAACTTCTTCCTAGGAACATCGCCAAAGGCAAGGGAAGCAAGGGCAAAAATGAACTATTGGGATTTCATCAAGATCAAAAGCTTTTGCACAGCAAAGGAAACAGTTAACAAAACCAAAAGACAACTGACAGAATGGGAGAAGATATTTGCAAACGACATATCAGATAAAGGGCTAGTATTCAAAATCTATAAAGAGCTTAGCAAACTCAACACCCAAAGAACTAATAATCCAATCAAGAAATGGGCAGAGGACATGAACAGACATTTCCGCAAAGACATCCAGATGGCCAACAGACACATGAAAAAATGTTCCACATCGCTCAGCATCAGGGAACTACAAATCAAAATCACAATTAGATACCACCTCATACCAGCCAGAATGGCTAAAATTAACAAGTCAGGAAATGACAGATGCTGGCGAGGATGCAGAGAAAGGGGAACCCTCCTACACTGTTGGTGGGAAGGCAAGCTGGTGCAACCACTCTGGAAAACAGTATGGAGGTTCCTCAAAAAGTTGAAAATAGAGCTACCCTATGATCCAGCAATTGCACTACTGGGTACTTACTTTAAAGATACAAACGTAGTGATCCAAAGGGACACGTGCACCCGGATGTTTATAGCAGTAATGTCCACACTAGCCAAACTATGGAAAGAACCTAGATGTCCATCAACAGATGAATGGATAAAGAAGAAGTGGTATATATATACAATGGAATGTTATGCAGCCATCAAAAGAAATGAAATCTTGCCATTTGGGATGATGTGTATGGAACTAGAGGGCATTATGCTCAGCGAAATTAGTCAATCAGAGAAAGACAGCTATCATATGATCTCCCTGATATGAAGAAGTGGAGATGCAACATGGAGGTTTGGGGATAAGAAAAGAATAAATGAAACAAGATGGGATCGGGAGGGAGACAAACCATAGGAGACTCTTAATCTCACAAGACAAACTGAGGGTTGCTGGGGGGAGGGAGGTCAGGGGAGGGTGGTAGGGTTATGGACATTGGGGTTGTGTGTGCTGTAGTGAATGCTGTGAAGTGTGTAAACCTGGCGATTCACAGACCTGTACCCTGGGGCTAAAAATAAATTATATGTTTATAAAAAAAATTTTTAAAGAAAAATACATAAAAATATTAAAAACATGAATTCATTTTATCCACATATTAAATATATGGTTTTATATTGTAAATATATTAAAAACATTTATTTAAGGAAAAAAAGAGACTCTCAAATTCAGAGAACAAACTGAGGGTTACCTGAGGGGAGGTGGCAGGGACAAAGGTCAAATGGGTGATGGGGCATTAAGGAGGGCACTTGTTGTGATGAGCACTGGGTGTTGTATGTAAATGATGAAATCACTAAATTCTACCCCTGAAACCATACTACACTATATGTTAGCTAACTTGAATTGAAGTATAAATAAATGTATTAATTAATTATTTCAGGTAATGTATTGATCCTTCATATCTACCTTCATAATGAAAGATTATTTACATTATTAAAAATATGATTGTAAATAAAACTCATATTGTAAGATGGTGATCACACAGCATTCTGTCTTTGTGATTATAAATCAAAAGCCTACACTGTCTTGGATTTTTTAGTTGGAATTCAGCCCAAGGGCAGAACCTAGATGGAATAGCTCTTTCTTGGTCTTTATTCCCCATGGACAATATGTAAAAATCCAAGCTGTGCCGATGCAAAATATTCAGATATCAATTCTTCTCTCCTTTAGACTCATGACATATCTACTATGAGAGGAGCAGACTAAAGAAAGTAACAGGAGTTGGATGGTTTCTTTTTTTCCCCTTCCTTTTTTGACCCACGGTTTCAAAAAGACACATATCCAAAAGGTTTCATAAAGTGTAAGAGGAGCTCTCTCCAGGGAGCAAAGTCTGTAGGGCTCTGAGACATCACAAGGGCAACAGAGAAAGAAGGAAAAGAGAAGTATACTTCTTTTTCTCCTGGTTTGGGAGTTGAGCTGAAGCACCTACAAATGACAGATCATGCCATTTTATAGTAACTTTGCTTTTCAAGCTATTAGGAAGCTGATAAAAGGCAAAGGTTAATAAACTCTTCTTGCTCACTTTATATGGCTGACAATTACTTCTCTCACTTGTAAAATCAGCTAATGTTTTTCTTAAATTCTCTTAAATCAGTCTCATTCTGTCTACTTTATTACCAACTGCCCTACTGCAGACCATTATCAACTTTTGCATGGATTACAACACCCTCTTGCCTGCAGTCCTAAACCTTTCAATTTATTCCTCCACAGAAATGGCAGAGGAACGTATCCTAAAATACAAAACATCATAAAATCTATTATTCATGCTTCTTGTACAAATTCCAGCTCTTTATTCTGAACCATCCTGCATGGTACATGTGAGCCACCCAAATATTTGTTTAGGGAATAAATGGAAGATCAATGAACAAAGAAATGTGGACAACAAGACACTATCTGAATTCCTACCCGCATTTTCTTTTTTATCTCTTATATATTTGTTGTGTCCTTTTGCCTCTCACATTGACCCTTGACAGAGAGTCACTCTCTCTTTCTTTGCCTTGCTGACATCTAGCCGTCTTTTATAATTCAGCTCAGATATTACTTCCCCCTCTTCTCCTCTCCCCTCAATATTTTAACTACTAGGAACCTCCTCCCATTAGGTTCCACATTAACCAATGTACATATATATCTTTGTGTGTCTAGCTGCATTGCATTGTGTTCATGTATGTTCATATCTGCCTCTATCTATCTAGACTACATTACCTTGAGGACTCTATCATACATAAACATATTTACATATATGAATTTCAAGTAATGCATTGAAAGAAAGTTTGTTTAATTATTAAAAATATGATTATAAATAAAACTCATATTGTAAGATAGTGATTACAGTTATGATATAATATGTATATATCATATACAACTGTATCTTTGCTTCCTAATATAGAATCTACTCTTTTCCCTGTATATAGTCATTACTTAGTATATATGCTTATGAAATAAATGTGTGACTGAATAACAGCTAATATTAAAGAGGGATATGTTTTCCTAATCTGTATGTGTGTGTGTTGGCAGGGAATTATTCAAGAATATAATATCTTTCTTTTAAAATTTGCCAAAATTGCATTTGTACACATATTTTGCAAAAATATATAAATATATTCAGATGAAAAATATAATTTATGGTATATTTTATAAATATTACCACTTCTTGCCTTCTTTTCAGAAAATTCCAAAGCTTGAACAATTTACAAATATACTTTAAGGAAAAATCCCTATGTGATCTTTTTATGCTTTGTTCAAAAGTTTGGTTTTTTTGATGTTTACCTTTGACGGGAACTACGATTTTGTATTGAATGTCATACATATATTTGGTCAACAAAATTTCTTTAGATTGTGTTGTAAAATTAAATGTACTAACATATTTTTGCATGCTGCTTGAAGTACCTTCATGAGTCATTTACATTATCCTGAGGTGCTGTTGGATATAGGAACACAAATGATAAATAATGTTCACATCCTATTGTATATATTTGTAAAGTGAGGCAGAAATAATACATGCAACTAAACAAAAATGAATAGTCACTGGGAAGTAATAAATTCCCAGAAGGAAGTAGAATATAGAGTATTACTTGTGTGGTCTTAGGAGCTACTTTAGCTAGGATCATCAGAGAAGTCCTCTCTGAATAGCAGGACTTTGTGTTGAGGCATGAATATTAAAATGGCATAGCCACCAGAAAGTATTGAAGAAAAGCCTGTCAGGCACAGAAAGAGCCAAAAATCGACTCTGTGATTCTTAGAACAGAATGGTTAGTGTAACTGGAGCGTGTGTCAAGAAGGGCGTAATAAGGGAAGATTTGGAGAAGTAGACATGGGTTAAAACGAATAGTTTAGATTGATTTTCACAGGATAAGCAATTGAATGGTTTTCATCAGGAAAATAACAAGAAAAATGTCCAAAGAACTTGCTATTGGTTTAGATGTGAGACATGAAAACTATAAAAGAATGAAAGATGATTTCCAGCTTCTTGGCTTAAAAAACTGAGTAAGTGAGTGATATCTTAGTCTATGCAGACTGCTATAACAAATACCATAGATTGCATGGCTTAAATAACAGAAGTTTATTTTCTCACAGTTCCAGAGGCTAGAAGTTCAAGATCACGGTGTCAGCAGGGGGTGGGGGTGTTTTGCTGAGTGCCTTTTTCCTGGCTTGTGATGTCTTCCTCTGTATCCACAGAGGAACATTATTTATCATTTGTGTTCCTATATCCAACAGCACCTCAGGATAATGTAAATGACTCATGAAGGTACTTCAAGCAGCATGCAAAAATATGTTAGTACATTTAATTTTACTAATCCACAATTTTGATAGTTGTGTGTTCATATGGTGAAAGAAGGATGCTTTGGTATCTCTTCTTCTTTTTATAAGGGCACTAATTCCATTATGGAGGCTCCATCCTCAGAGCCCCATCTAAACCTAATTACCTCCCAAGGCCCTACCTCCTATATATTATCACACTGGAGATAAAGTCTTCAGTGAATTTGGGGGGACACAAACACTCAGTCCATAACAAAGGGAAACTTTGCAAAGGGTGGAGATCAAGAATTGAGTAAGAATAATCTTGAATTTGAGAACCCTATTATTTAAAATGCAAGTGAATATATCTTCTAAATGCTGTGTCAACAGACCAATTATGAGAAACTTAGGATAGCATAATACATGTTAAATTATTAATATGTTCTGTGACTTAATGTGTTACCTTTCTCAAGTAATATATTTGCATTTTAATGAGTTTTTACTAAATGCTTTGACCCAGATAAATTGCTCTAATACTCACCATACCAGCCACATGACAAACTGTGAAGTTGAATGCTGTGATAAGCAATAATCATGCTGAAATGCATGGGTACTCCACCACTCTACCCAAACGTAGGTCTCATTGTTATCTAATACCTGATTTCCTTTCTCAAGTTTACTGCCTCCACATTCACATTGACAGAAGGCAGCCTTGGGGAATAAGCAATCCCCACACATGCCCATTAGCAACATTTCTTGATATAATTTTTAAAAGATTTGTGAACCTAGTCACTAATTTGGAGCCATCTGCTTTCATTCAATGAAAAAAAATATTAGGCTTCTACCTAATAATGAGGTAGATAAGGTATTATTAGAATGTTTTAAAATGTCAATGAATAAAATGCTGATGATATGTAACTATGCTTTTTTGTTGTTCTCAGCAAAGGAAAACTTATTCTCCATATAGTTTATTTGTTATACTTATAATATGAGTCTACCTTTTCAGTGTTAGAAAATCAATAAAATCACAGAAGTGACCTGGGACATATTCATCCCCTACAGTGAAATCAATTAATTTGGGACTCAGTGCTTATTGAGAAACCCTTCTGATCTGGGAGTAGTGGGAATAAGCACTAAGAGGAGACATGGAAAGAAGACATGAAAGATAACGTTAGTGATTTTTCCAGCCTTGCCTAAAGTTCTAGTTGACATTAGTAAGGAGATGGATACATCCAAGGTTAAACTTTGTTCATTTCTGTATAATATAGTATTATTTATATGTTATTATATTCTTCATAAAGCAAACAGTTTCTATCTTACTTTTCTTATATTCATGATTATAGCTACTATAACTAACAATGGCTGTGTTACACCTCAAATACACCCTAGGGTCTAAAACTAGGATATTTGACATAGCTTGTTAAAGGCTGAATCTGAGAATATATATCCTAAAATTTTATAGGATAAAATTTGTCTCGTAGCCATATTGAGTTAAAAGTAGAAAGATAATTAAATATAAAACTTTTAGGAATTTAGAAACATGTCTTTTATTTTATACAACTGTTATCAGTTAGCTACTGCTTACAGCAACCCATTCTAAAACTTTAATGGCTTAAAACAATAAAAACAACGACAACAAAACACTTTTATTATTTCTCATGAGTCTACAAGTTCTCTGGGCAGTTCTTTTGCTCTGGGATAACCTCTGCTGATTTCAGTGGGGTCAGTTAAGTGTCTTGGTCAGCTACCTGACAGGATGGCAAGGGCCTAGTCTTGCCTATGGTTTACTTATAGCTAATTTAGATATGAATCTAAAATAGCTTCTTCAAAGTTGCAAGTAGCTTTTCAACAAAAGTATATTATGATCCTTAATTTAGAAAGAGCAGTGAATAGGTATGTATATGAATCTGGGGAAGTGTGCTTCATTTACAACAGCCAAATAACAACAATAAAAAGTTAATCATTATTGCCATTTTGCATGCAGAGTGCAGGAAAATTGTGTGATAGAAGAAAACTTCATGCTTGGAAGCCTGGGCACAAGAAGCCCTTGCCCTCGAATTTGTTTCCATTATACTTAAATGAAGTAAATACCCAGATCATCCTTTAACTACTTGGTGGGTTGCACAACAATATTTATTTGATTGAATTAAGAAAAAATAGGTTTCCAAAATTTTAATTGGCTTCCATGTTTTATAGGTGAGCCAACAGTTTTATAAAGCTAATATAATCTAGTTAAGTTTCAATAAATTTCCTGCTAATTAACTTATGAATTAAAAGAAAGTATTTCCAAATTACTTAATTTAGTATAATTTTATGAGCTTGCATCACTAGATACCTCCCCAGAGGTAATTCATTTTTCAAAGAGCACAATTAGTTAAAGAAAGAAAAAATTCACATGGCAACTAAAGAAAATAATGAGTGAATGATATACCAACAAAGTTATATATTTTTTAAAGATTTTATTTATTTATCAGATAGAGATCACAAGTAAGCAGAGAGGCAGGCAGAGAGAGAGAGAGGAAGGGAAGCAGGCTCCCTGCTGAGCAGAGATCCTGATGCAGGGCTCGATCCCAGGACTTGGGATCATGACCTGAGCTGAAGGCAGAGGCTTTAACCCACTGTGCCACCCAGGTGCCCCTCAACAAAGTTATATTATTAAGAAATGTTTTTCTAATTAGGAAAGTAATATATAAATTGTAGAGATTAGAAAATACAGAAGTACATAAAAAACATGAAAAGTATTCATAATTTTGTAATGCAGAAAATAATCAAATTAACCATGGTATAATATAAGGTCTATAGGAAAAGAGTTGAAATTGCTTTTTATTTCATTAATACTACAGAATGAGCCTAACTTTTTTGCATATTTTTGAAGCATGGTTTTTAATGCACAATCCCCACAATATGGCAAGCAGAAGAAAATGTGTTAAATAAATGTTTCCTCCTGAATGCAAAAATAATATTTTATTGAATACTTAGCTTTTTAATATTTATTTTGCTCTTAAGATCAAGGTTATGATGAAGTTAAATATATATGCATATCACTGAATACTTTCTTCCTGATACTGAATACTTCCTGATGAATTTCTGGAAGTAGACTAGTAGTCTATATCTTTTCCTGTACTTCTCCAATCCAGAATGTTGTCTTTCTGTCTCTCTCTGTCTCTGTCTGGGTCTCTCTCTCCCTCTCTTATTCTAGATATCTAAGTGTATTTGATTCCCTATTAATTTGAGAATCCAAATAGCAGTTTTGAATTATTTTTCTTTGTATTGTATTAATCACTAGTGAGGTGATTTTGTAAAAACTGCCATTTGTATTCCTTCCGTGGCAAATTCTGTGTTTATACATGGTACCATTTTCTGTGGATTTTCAAGGTTACGTAATAAAGAATTATCCTTTTGTCTAAAATTGACTTTTCTTATTTATCATTTGATTATTTTTTTCTTTTTAGATTTATGCTTAAAATGACCTCCTTGCCTAGAGTTCAAGGAAGTCATGATATTTATTCTCTTTATGACAGAGATATTTTTTAAATTGTGATGCTGCATGAATTTTTATTAATATGTGTGGTAAAAACAAAGGCAAGGCAGAAACCATAGAGTCAAAATATTAAATAAAAGATGAAATGATAATAAGGAGCACTTCAAAACATAAAATATGGTGCTAACGGGTCACTGCACATAGGAATTCATCCTGATGGGAACTGCCTACCCGGATGCCTTTATCCTTCTAGCTGATAAACTGTCACATGTGGCAACATGGTAGAGAGTACATTATCATAAAACTTTTAGAATCAGACTCAAGGCCAAAGTATATCATAGCTATTTCTTCTCCCTGAAGACCATTTGAAACCAATAGCTTCTCTAACTCTCTTCATATCTTTAAATATTGCACACATTGCACAAGTCATAGAGTACCTTAAATTGGTAAACCATCTCATTTTATTTTATATTTCCACAGAGATGACCCAAGCACAGAGTTTCTTTATGAAGACTTATGCTTGAGTAAGTTCTGCCAGAGTGCAGAATCAGGAATGAAATAGATCTGGGGGTTCACATTTATATCAAGGTCAAACTCATTAGAAATGAAAAAAATAAATTGATATTTTTACAGTAGAATAGTCCCTTTTATATAATCTTTTAAGTAGCAAATTGTTTTGTGACACAGCACAGTTTATATTTCACATTCTTTGTCATAATTTAAAGAGGGAAGGGAGATATTCATTTGGAGAAATTCTGGTTTTCTCATGTAAGAGTAAAACAAATTTTCACTTTCATAATTGGTAAGTGAAAAATGGTCTGCTCATGTTTTATAACATGCTAAAGAACAAAATAAAAGTGAGAATATGTGGAAAGCAGTTTAAGCTTCAATTGTTTATTTTTTCAGATATTAGGAAAACATGCATTATTTAACTAACTGGAAGGAGGGGGATTATAAACACTTGAAAAAAATAAGACTAACGGTAACCTTAAGGTCAAATAATAAATGATTTTTGAAGCTTTTTTATTTCTCCTGTAACACCAGTGAAGAAATGTAAAGTCTCTTTCTACAAGGATTAAAACTGAAATCCTTCATTTCATTATGTTCACGTTTCTAAAGAAAATTGACATTGATGTGTTTTACTCAAAGCAGAATGGATTAGGAATTGCTGCACTTATTTACATTTTTACAGTCAAATTCACGCATGGAAATTACAGAATACATAGGGCTTTTCAATAATGGCTGTTCATTCGTAAATAATAATTTTAATTCTTATTTTTTGAAAGATTATGAGAGAATCGGCAAGATCTAAAGTTATTTTAGACAAGAATGAATAGACTACAATTTCAATAAGAGGTTGAATCCTGATAAAAGAACAAATCTCACTGAGTTTATTTAGCTTGGAAGTCAATCATGCAGACACAATAACAATTTATAGTCTGGGATGTGCACACACCTAACACATAAGACAAAGTACTCTTTTTCAACTTATTATGAAATTTTGGATTAAAATTATTATTTTTAATGGTAGACAAGTGTATAAGACAGGAAGAGGATATATGACCCAAAGCTAATACATTTTCAAGAGTAAAAACCTGTAAAAAATAAGCTTGAGTTCTCCAGCCTGAAATGAGGTTGACAAAAAAAAAAAAAAAAACCTAAAATAAATATAAAGACAACCAAACCTGAGCCCTTAAGGCTACTTGGGGCAGGTAACAGAATTTCTTTTTGAGACACTGTATGGGGTCAGAACAAGACAAAAAAGATAAGATCTGTAAATTAGACAGGGTTATTGTTAGGAAAGAACTCTCAATAGTGTGTCTTGTTCCTGAAAATAATTTATATTTATACTTTATTAATATCAATGCTATAAGATTCAGGATAACAGACACAAATTTCCTGTGGCATTGTAGGTGAGGCAGCAGAGTGCAACCATGACTCACCAGCTGGGATTTTAAAGTCTGAGTTTCAGTTATCTTATTATAAACATCAAACTAATATAATTTTCATTGACATTTCAGTATTCTTTGGAAAGTATATACAAATATCTGAAAATAGTTTTTAAAATAATGATGTGTTATACTAACATCAACTAATACATTAAATTCCACATTCTATTTTGGAGGAAAAATTGCAAAAGGGGTTCAGTTTGGAAGAGGTTAACTATTATTTAAAGCTGTACAAATAAAAAGCTATGGTTTGAGTGACCAGATAATTTATTGTCCAAGCCAGGATACTTCTGAGAATAAAAAAGAGCCAGTAATATCATTATATTTTATACATTTAAAAATACCTTTATAGCAATTAACTGATTTTTAAGTTGAAAAAGCTATAAACCAGCCCCAATAAAACCTATTTTGAAAATACTTTACATTTTTAGTCCTATTTATCTCTAGTACAGATATTTTTTCTGAAGAATGAATATTTAAAAGTTTCAGTAAGATACAATTTAAATATCATAAAATTCATTTGTTTTTAGTGTGCAGTTCAATGAATTTTAGTATATTTATGAAGTTGTACAACCACCACTGCACTCTAATTTTATAACATTTCCATCACCTTAGGCTCTTGATTTGTTTTTATAATTGTATAGTATTCCTTTGTATATCAACTCTTGTGCATACATTCTGCGATTGGTCACTAAATTATTTGCAGAGTTGGCTTCTATGAATATAGCTGCCATGCATATACTTACATATAGCTCCTTATGAATTGGGGCACACGCATATGGAGTAGAATTTCTGGGTCATAGCACAAGCATTCATTTTCCTTAAATAGGTAATTCCAAATTGCTTAGCAAAATGGTTCTCTGATTTACATTCCCCTCTACAGTATATGACAACCCCTGATACAATGTGTGTGTGTGTGTCTCTGTGTGTGTGTGTTAAAATTTTAAACTTTTGGCACCTTGATATGTGTGTAATGATATTTCATTGAGGTTTTTATATTGCATTTCTCTTATAATTGATAATAATAAGCAAGTGTTCATGTTTATTTGTCCTTTAGATATCTTCTTTAGTGAAGTTTATTCTCCATTTTTCTATTGGGGTGTCTATCTCTTCCTTATTGATATGTTAGAATCTTCCTATATAAATTATCTTTAAAATATTATTGTTAAAATATCTTGGTTGGTTATATATGTTGTCAGACCTACTCTGTGGCTTTTCATTATAATAATAGTCATTCGAGAAACAAAAGTTCACAACTCATATAGTCCAATTTACATCTTTTCTTTGTATTCTACTTAAGGAATACTTCCCTAATCCAAGGTCATTAGGTATTTTAATATTATCTAGGTAGAGTAATTATAAATATTATAAATTTTGTTTCTCCTTGCACAATTAGTTCTATAGTCCACCAGGAATTTATTTACATATATTGTGAGTTAGAGGATAGTTTCACACTCTTTCTTTCTTTTTTTTCACCAATTTAAATAGACAGTTGAATCAATTCTATACTGAAAAGATTTTCTTTTTCTCACTGCTCTACACGGATACCTTGGTAATAACTGGACAGTACGCACATACACGCATGCACACACACACTTTTTCTCACTGTTCTACATGGATACCCTGGTAATAACTGGGCAGGACACACATACACACATGCAGACACAGTCTTTAATAAGTGGCTTAAAACCACTTATTAAATCTAACATTTTTTCTCATTTTAAAATTTGTTGACATATATAAAGAAGATGTCCGTGCACTATAATTATAGTTCTTTTCAATACTTATGGAAGTCTGTTTTTTGGTCATTTCACTCTCAAGAATTATCTTTGTAATGCTGAATAGTAGTAGTTACATATTTATCTTGTTGCCAGATCACAAAGAAAAGTCAAAATATTTTTTAATTTGATATTTGCTACTGCTATTTTATATTCATCCTTTAAATGGTTCTTTTAAAAAGTCTTAGACAGACTGTGCTAAAAGTTTTGATAATAAATAGATGTTGCATTGTTTAATAAATAATTTGTGTATATATAGAAATGATTATAATTTTTAAACATTAAAAGCAATTCAATATTTTTGGATGTATTCTGAATATACTTCTAATATTCATTGATAACTTGTATGCATTTATGCTCATGAGTGAGATTGCCCTGTAAATTTTCCTTTTTGTAATATTCTTCTCAGGTTTTAGTATCAAGCTAATTCTGGCTCAATAAAATGGGGTAGACAGTAGATTTATGGAAAAGTGGTAAATTTGGCACTATTTCTTCATTTAAAATGTATAATTCCACTACTATCTTAGGTCCTCAGTGATAGCAAGTTGTTCAGGTTTTGTAGTTGATCACAGTGGGAAATTGGTTCCAAATATCCATTCCTCCATTCTCAGGAGCCAGAGGTTATGTATAAGGGCAATCGATATATATCAAAGTTCTTAAAAATATGCATAGTAACTTTGAACCAGCAAATTCACTTATAGAATTTTTTTCTAAAGAACTCATAAAAAGCTATTAAATGTTGTAAATAGAATGATGTTCACAAGGACATAAACTTGTACATAAAATGACTTTCATTCCAGTATTATTGGAATAGTAAAATATAATGAAAAGCATGTATGTCTGTTAACAATGAATTAATTAAGTAATTATAGTATCTTTCAGTGATGGATTATGCATCCAATAAAACTTTGATTATATGTGCATGTATATTTCTAATGTTAAGATATCATTGCATGATTGAATAAGGCATGCATAAAGTAATATGTAGATTAAAAACAATATTGTTTTTTTTAAAGATTTTATTTATTTATTTATTTATTTGAGAAAGAGAGAGAGAGAGAGAGAATGAGAGGGGGGAGGGTCAAAGAGAGAAGCAGACTCCCTGCTGAGCAGGGAGCCTGATGTGGGACTCGATCCCAGGACTCCAGGATCATGACCTGAGCTGAAGGCAGTTGCTTAACCAACTGAGCCACCCAGACGCCCAAAAACAATATTGTTTTTAAGATGTGATAACGTGTATATGCACTAAAATGCTGACACATTATACAAAAATATTAATGGTTTATGTCTGTATTGTGAGATTATGGATGATTGTGCCTTTATTTTATTTATTATAGATATTTCATATTGTTATTTATATCATTTATGCAATGTAATATGATCTTATTAGGAAATCAATAAAGCTCTTTTTATTCTTTGAAGCCAGGGTTGAAGATGTATCATTTTGAACACCAATTATTTCTTTTTATCACTGAAATGATAATTAGTATCACTTTGTAGGTGTTACAGAAGAGCAGTGTTTGGTTCAATATAAAAAATCACTTTTCAGTAACTATAACCTATCAAAAGTGCAATGGCCTGCCTTGTAGTATTCTAACCTTGCTATTCCTTGGAATGCCTAGAGTCTTTGGGAATTTTAGTCAGGGTTTCTACAGAATATAGAAAAAACTATATTGGGTGTCTGGGTGGCTCCGATTGTTAAGCATCTGCCTTCAAGTCAGGTCATGATCTTTAGGTCCTGAGGTCAAGTCCTGCTCAGCTGGCAGCCTGCTTCTCCTTTTCCCTCTCCCTCTCCCTCTACTTGTGCTCTCTCTGCCTCTCTCTCCTTCTCAAATGAATAAAAAAAATCTTCAAAAAACAAGCTTTTAAAAAAAGAGTGAATTATATCTTTATTCACTGGAAAGATTAAATTCTTAAGCTTATTTTAACATGTACATGTAAAGTTATCACATGCTATAAATATATATATATATATAGAGAGAGAGACATATGTGTGTATACATATGTATGCTATCCCATATTATTTAAGTACATTTTCATAAAATGTGCATAAGAAGTGAAATAAAATAGATTCAGTAAGTGCTAACAAAATATCCAACCAGATATCACAATTTCTATACTTTCTCCTCCTCTTAAAAAAAAAAGAACAAAAGAAGACAAACCAACAAAAAATTTCTATTTAACAAAATATTAACAAACCACATTCGACAATACATTAAAAGGATCATTGATTAGGATCTAATGGAATTTGAGGATGAAGACTTGTATAATATTCATAAATCAATTAATGGGACACATCACATTTTAAAATCAGGATAAAATATAAAAATCATGTAATCATCTGAATAGCTGCAGAAAAACCATTTGGCAAATTTCAATATACATTCATGATAAAACCTCTCAACAAAGTGGATGTAGAGGGAATGTACTTTAACATAAAGGCCATATATTAAAAACCCACAGCTCATATAATCATCAATGCTGAAAACCAAGAACTTTTCCTATAAGATAAGGAACAAGAAAAGGATATCTACTCTTGTCACTGTTATTTAGTAGTGGAAGTCCTAACCTCAACAATCAGACAAGAAAAAGAAATAAAAGGTATCTATATTGGTATGGAAGAAGTTAAAGTGTCACTATCTACAAATGACATGAACTAAACATTAAAAAAAAAAAGCCTAAAGAATCTACCAAAAACCTGTTACAGGTAATCAATGAATTCAGTAAATTTGCAGGGTACAAAATTAATATATAGAAATTGGTTATATTTCTATACACTAACAACAATGTAGCAGAAAGAGAAATTAAGAAAATAATTCCATTTACAACTACACCAAATAGAATAATATACCTAGAAAGAAATTTAACCAAGAGCATAAAAAAATAATTTACTCTGAAAATTATAAAACCGTAGTGAAAGAAGTTGAAGATGACACAAAGGGAAAGTTAGTCTATTCTCATAGAGTAGTAGAATTATTATCTTTAAAATGTCAACACTATTCAAAGGACCTTACAAATTTAGTGCAATCTCAATCAAAATTTCTCAGAGTATTTGTCACAGTATTTCTCACAGAACTAGAATAAATAATCCTAAAATTTGTATGAAAACACAAAGGATAGCAAATAGTCAAAGTAACTTGAGAAAGAAGAATAAAGCTGGAGTTACCACAGTTTCAGATTTCCAGGTATGCTACAAAGCTGTTTCAATCAAAACAGTATAGTGCTGTCAGAAAAATAGCCACATAAATCAACAGAATAGGTTAGAGAGCCCAAAAATAAACCCATGCATTTATGGCCACTTTATCTATGGCAAAGGAGGCAAGAATACTCCCTGTGGGAAAAGATAGTCTTTTCAATAAATGCTGCTGGGAAAAGTGGACAGCTATGAAAAAGAATGGAATGGAACCATTTTCTATACCATATACAAAAATAAACCCAAAAATGAGATTTGAAACCATAAAATTCCTAGAAGAGAACATAGGCAGTAATCTCTTTGACATTGGCCATAGCAACATTTTTCTAAATATTTCTTATTAAGGCAAGGGAAGCAAAAGCAAAAACAAACTATTAGGGCTACCCCCAAATAAAAAACTTCCACAGTAAAGGAAACCATCCATAAAATGAAAAGGCAACCAGCTGAATGGTAGAAGATATTTGCAAATGGTATCTCCAATAAAGGGTTACTATTCTAAATATATAAACAACTTATATCAACTCAATGTCAAAAAAGTAACAACAAAATAAAACAGTAATCTAATTGAAAATGGACAGAGGACCTGAATAGATGTTTTTCCATAGAAGACATACAGATGGTCAACAGACACATGAAAAGATGTTCACATCACTAATCATCAGGGAAACGCAAATAAAACAACAATGAGATATTACTTTATACCTGTCAGAATGGCTAGAATTAAAAACAGAAGAAATAACAAGTTTGCAAGAATGTGGAGAAAATGGAACCATTATGCACTATTGGTGGAATGTAAATTGGTATAGCCACTACAGAAAACAGTATGGAGATTTCTCAAAAAAATTAAAAATAAAAATAACATTTGATCCAATAATTCCACTTCAAGATCTTTAGCCACCCCTGCCCCCCCCTCCCCAACAAAGGAAACCACTAATGTGAAAAGACATATGCACTTCTATATTCATTGCAGCATTATTTACAATAGCCAAGATATGGAAGCAACCAAGCATCCATCAACAGATGGATAAATTCATCAACATAAATCAACAGATGATTTATTCATCAACAGATGAATAAATAAAGAAGTGTGTATGTGTATGTGTGTGATGAAATATCATGCAGCCATAAAAAAGGATGAGGTTTTTTTTTTTTTTAATTTGCCATTTGCAGCAACATGGATGAACCTAGAGGTTTTTGCACTAAGAGAAATAAGTCAGTCATTGAAAGAAAAATAGTATATAATTTCACTTATATGTGGAATCTAGAAAACAAAACAAATGAATAAAATAACATAAAAAGCAGAATCAGACCTATAAATAGAGAGGAAAAACTGATGGTTGCCAGGGTGAGGGGTCAAGAGGAAAAGAGCAAAATAGATGAAGGAGAGTAGGAGATACAGGCTTCCAGTTATGGAATGAATAAATTATGGGAATAAAAGTTACAGCATAAGGAATATAGTCAATGATGTTATTATAATATCATATGGTGACAGGTAGATATACTTGTGGTGAACATAGCTTTAAGATATTCAGTTGTTGAATCACTGTTATACATCAGAAACTAATATAACATTGTGTGTCAACTATACTCAAATTAAAAAATAATACTAATAAAAATAGATTATAAACTGTTATGAGAATATAAAAACCTTGAAGGCCTAGAAATGTGTTTGCTTGGTTTTTATTCCTTATCATTTAGAATGTTTATATTTATTGAAAGACG
The DNA here is from genome assembly GCA_003697995.1 of Taxidea taxus jeffersonii. Taxonomy (NCBI): domain Eukaryota; kingdom Metazoa; phylum Chordata; class Mammalia; order Carnivora; family Mustelidae; genus Taxidea; species Taxidea taxus. Next base: position 62,250 of record ML105327.1, read on the forward strand.
TTTACAGTTAAACAGATTTTTAAAAATATCACTTATATAAACATAAAACTGTATGAGATAAACTTGAAATTACTACAAAATATAAAATCCTTAAATGAATTAGTAAAAAAAATTGCTGTGATCATGACTATGATATTTTATATTTATGTAAACATATATATTATAAATATATGGCATAGAAAGTATGAAAAAAGAAGGTCTTCGAAGTTGACAATAGTTGTCTTGGCCCCAGAAATAGGAATTTCCCGCCACTTTTCTGCAATTTAAAATATTTTATAATAAACATATACCATTTTTACTTCAAAAAGTTTTTAAAATTACAAATATATAAGAAAATCATTTTAAGAAACCATTGGTATCAATGAACAAAACATAACCTTTGTGGGTCTTATTTTTTTTATTACAAACACATGATGCCACAGAAAACTAACATTAAAGGTGCCTGGCTGTGAAAGTGTGAAGATCATAAACTACATAAACAACTATATGACACTCACTTCACAGCAGATATACCAAGATTGAGAACACAAAGAAAATCTACAGGATAGTATCCAAATTAATTATATCCTCTTTTTCTTCTATCTTCTCTATGCATTGTTTTACATAAGAAAGGTGATAAATTTTAATCAGGGAAAATTCTCAATAAATATTTTAAGAAACTATTAAGATATCCATGAAAAAAGCAAACAGAGGTTACTGAAAGATGAGCCAACCCATTAATTCTGTACTATTATAAACATCCACACATTTGACATAAATTTGCTGATCTTCTCTAATATTGAATACTGTAAAATAAATTTACAAAAACTTCCTACAAACTGTTTAGAAATTAAAATGCAGAGTCAGACACTCAATTTAGAGTACAATTCAGGATAAGTCTTTAGAAAAATAGATAACTTTTCAGTTAAGTGGAGAAGATAAATAAACAGAAGAGATAATATTTTGATAACCTCCCCCTGCAAAAAAAAAAAAATTTCAGAAAGGAAAAGGAGAAAAGCATTAACACTGATTTTGAAAAAGTTTGCTTTCAGTTTTCCACTTTTAGATTGCATTGATTATATTTCATACCCATCTAATATAACCTTAATATATATATGTATATATATACATATATATATGTAGAGAGAGAGCGCAAGAGCGAGAGCAGGAAAAATAAAAATTTAAACTTCTTGCCACAAAGATAAAATTAGATATTCGTTTCAGTAATATATTGCATATATTTTGTTCCTATCCCAATTAAGGCAAATTATTGTTATACAATAGTACTATTAAAAAGCCTAGACTTAAGTTCAGCTCATAGTTTGAAAGGGGACATCTCCAACCTTCATCCAAATAACAAGTGATGACAAAAGATAGCCTGAAATATTTTACTTGCCAATACTTTTATATACTTAGGAAGAACTTTAATTAGCACACATCAATAAACATTAGATTTGTCATATACTAGCAGTGACTGAGAATTTTCATAGGTCCCTTTGTTATTTTGAGGGTAAGATTATTCACTAAGGAGTGTATGTGTGTGTGGTGTGTGTGCATGAATGTGCACATGTTCTTGTGTATATGTATGCGTTTTGAGACATGGAGTAGCCTCTTCTGTGTTCAGGTTAGGGAAGAATGATTCTGTTCCCGGTCTCATTCTCCTAGCTTGGATCATTACTTCTGCCTTCCTCCTGTAGTTAGGTCATTGTGGTCTTTCCAGATGCAGGTATCCCTGAACACACTTCTTAAGCTTTTGGCATGGAAAGGGAAAGTTCCTTCACACCCTCCCTCAGCCTCTTGTGTCTATAGACCTTCCTGAAGACCTTCCGTATCAGAGTCAGCTCACACTGAAAACCAAAAGTAAGTCAACCACTGAGATTCTCTCTCCTTTCAAAACTCAAGATGATTTTTAAAAATTTTAATTAACATATATATTATTAGCCACAGGGGCACAGGTCTGTGAATCGCCAGGTTTACACACTTCATAGCACCCACCATAGCACACATCCTCCCCAATGTCCATAATCCAACCACCCTCTCCTTACCCCCTTCCCACTGGCAACCCTTAGTTTGTTTTGTGAGATTAAGAGTCTCTTACGGTTTGTCTCCCTTCTGATCCCATCTTGTTTCATTTGTTCTTTTCCTACCCCCAAACTCCCCATGTTGCTTCTCGACTTCCTCATATGAGGGAGATCATATGATAGTTGTCTTTCTGTGATTGACTTATTTTGCTAAGCATAATACCCTAGTTCCATCCACGTTGTCACAAATGGCAAGGTTTCATTTCTTTTGTTGGCTGCATAGTATTCCATTGTATATATACACCACATCTTCTTTATCCATTCATCTGTTGGTGGACATCTAGGTTCTTTCCATAGTTTGGCTATTGTGGACATTGCTGCTATAAACTTTCGGGTGCACGTGCCCTTTCAGATCACTACATTTGTATCTCAAGGTGATTTTTTAAAAATTTTTCTTTTGCCCCAATAAAAGGAAGTATACCAGTAAAATGTTGAATATGATTTGTGTCTGTGCTTGGGAGTGACTTTTAGTGTTTCCTTCACAAAACAAGAGTGGAGGCAACATCTTTGCATATACATACTCTTGGCTAAAGAGATGTCAAACTGCAGATCTCAAACTGTCAGTATGCTACAAAATTGGCTTGGGGAATGGAAATGTTAAACAATGGAATTGAAAAGCTAACATCAAAGCAAATGTTTGTTAGAAATTATTATGTTGCAAAAAATTATTATAGCTACATGCACACAGAAATGTTCACTTACGCCATTGGAGCAATGTCATTGTGAAGTAAAGAATTTTTTTCCCCTCTCGTTGAGTCAGAAAGAACTGAAAGCCATGCTTTTAAGGCATTCTCTTAGTGTGAGCTGTTCAATATGGTAGCTGCTAACCACACAGAGCTATTCTGGTTAAATGTAAATTTAGTTTAAAATTGAAAGATCAGTTTTTCGATGACACTAGCTTCATTTTAAGTGCTCAGTAATCACATGTGGCTTCATTTCAAGTGCTCAGTAATAACGTGTGGCTACTGTATTGAACAACTCAAATACAGAATCTCCACACCACAGAAAGATCTACTGGATAGCACTGGCCTAGAAATAATCTAATGCTGTTTTTATAATATAATATATATACTATATTATATATATGCATAATAATAGTATAATAGATAATGCCCAACAAACAATTAATGAAGTTCAAAGTGGTTTTGTCTTTCAGTACTTTAGGTTTTAAACAATAGTACTCAGTTGGTCATAGGAGGTAATATCAACCTATTCAAAGAATTCCATTTTTTTATCTAAGGATAGCAAGACCTAAAACTCTTTACTAAGGCAATAAAAAAATAATGGTTAGGAGCATGAACTCTGAGGCCAAGCTGCTTAGATTGAACTCACTTTCTATCTTGGGGAAACTTGGACAATTTAATATTTATATTCCCTTAAATTTCTTATCTGTGAAATGGATATGATGTAAATAAATAACATTACCTCGGGGCACCTGGGTGGCTCAGTGGATTAAAGCCTCTGTCTTCGGCTCAGGTCATGATCCCAGAGTTCTGAGATCCAGCCCCACACCGGGCTCACTGCTCAGTGGGGAGCCTGCTTCCTCCTCTCTCTCTGCCTGCTTCTCTCTTACTTGTCAACTCTGTCAAATAAATAAACAAAATCTTAAAAAAAATAACATTACCTCTTAGTACCTAAATTTATAAAGTGAATTTTATATTACAAGTATATATTTATAAAATGCCTAGAGTTTAAAAGATACAATAAGTGATACTTGTTAGTATTTTAATTTTTATGTCTATTTTGTGTCATACATGAATATGTGTACACATGTTTTTATAGATCTCCCAAAAAAAGGTACTATTTCTCAACTATTTTATGAAAATGTATGGAAGGCATGATGCAAAGCTATGATCATTAAGATTTTATTTTAATTATTGACATTAAGTTCTCCCTCCTCTGTGTGAGATTCTGAGCACATGCTTATATATTATAAGTAAAAGAAAATGGCTGAGTATCTATGTTTGAACACTGGTTACTTTCAGCATTTCTTTCCTTTGTAATTTAATTTAAAATTATTGCTTACCCACAATAGTAAGATGGTATGGAAAAGTTGGAAATTTTTTAAAAAAATAATGTAGATCTAAGATGAAAATAGATAATCAGCTACATTTTGAGGGACAGACTCACTTCAAGTGGATGAATGTATAAACTTTATGTTAGTCAAACCTGGTTTCAAATTCCAGCTGCTCCATTTATGTACACACAACGATGGGATAAGTTACTTAAGCTTTCTCTAAGTCTATTTTTACCATCCAGAAAATGAATATAACAAATGAATACCCCTTAGAAATGTTATGATATGAAATGAAATAACATATATAAAATGCTAAGATCTGTGTTTAGCATATAGTAGGTATTCAACAAATGTAAGCCATTATTACATTATTCAATAATAGTAACTATCTCCTTTGTATAAGTACTTAAACATCTGAGGAATCTTATTTTACTAAAACTTAAACGAATTTTGTCTCTGCCTCTGCTTAGCCGTGTTATCTTGAAGAAATGATCCAATGTCTCTAATCCTTGGTGGAAAACAATGCAAGTGGATCCAAATATTCCCTAAGATCATTTCTGAACCTATGGTTTGTAATTTCAACATAAACAAAGTCAAGGTCATTATAAGAAATGATGTGATATGATAGTCATAAGGAAAACTGAATATATTTAGGCATATTTGAAATTTTGAGTGCATTAAAACACAAACTATCAGTCAAAAAAAGCCTGGTGATCACTTTGTATGGTATGCAAAGCATACTAGATTTTAGCATTTTTCTCTTAATTAGGTCGCTAATTGCTTTTATACTAATATGAATCTGATAGAGATGAATTTGATATTTATTTATTTATTTATTTATTTACTTGAGAGAGAAAGAGAGAGAGCACAAGCAGGGGGGAGTGGTAAAGGGAGAGGGAGAAACAGATTCCCCACTGAGCAGGGATCCCAAAGCAGGACTGCATCCCAGGACCCTGGGATCATGATCTGAGCTGAAGGCAGATGCTTAATTGACTAGGCCACCTGGGCACCCAAGATGGATTTGATATTGATTATGTCCAAGGACACAATATAGAAGGAAAAATCAATCACTTATAATTTAATAGGAAACTAGAGAAAAATTTATATAGTATGTTGTATTGTTAGCAGCACCCCTTTAAGAAATTTAAGGAAAAAATCAAAAGTTAATGGAAACCAAAATATAATCTTTATTTCCAATAGAGGTTAGACTGAAAATCAGAACTTGTTCTGAGAGATAATCTGGCTTTTAAAATAAATCCTAGATTTTAACCCATTAGGTCACAGAAAAGTAACAAGCTGTGCCAAGATAAAATTGAAGAAATGAAGGAATAAAGCAGAACTGTAAATTCAAACTTGTGATATCTAGAAACCCTTCCAAAAAGAGAGAGTTTTCATATCATTCTTTCCCAAATTATTCTTTATAAATTTATAGATAGAATGATTCAATCTACATCCAGGGGCAAGGAAGATAATGGGACTAAGAGAAGGTCAAGTGTGTTTAGGAAAATTCTTCCTCATAGTAACCAGATCCAACAACAGTTGTGCAAATGTTTCATCATTCAATAAAATGAAAGTGGATAACTTAGTCTTCTCTCATTGTTAAATAAAATAGAGAGGCTTAGCAAAAGAGATGAAGGCACATGTTCTGTGTGGTAAAGGCTAGTTTCAGAAAGGAATGAAAAATGAGAATTTGTTTTTATATTTCTATTCCTCGACAATTTTTATGCTCTGCAATTTTTTAAATAAACTTGCAAAACATTTTTGAAGTGTTTTCATATATCTCACATTTTCAAAATGGTATTTCACTTGCTGACTTTGTCTAGTTGATTAAGTTGCAATTATATATACATAAATATATTAATTCCTTTCTTTATTGTGCTATAAAGGTCCAAATTGAGCTACAAACCTCATGTCCTTTTTTTGGTCAAAGTTGTGCCATTCTTACGGGAAGAACTTCACAGAAAACCTCATTATTTTGTTTTCTGTTGCCTTGTTTCCTTTCACAAAGCTAATAGCGGGAGATCTGGTTGTTGGATATCTACCAACAAAAACTGGGCTAGATCCCTACATTTCAAACCAAGGCTGTAATTAAATAGTCTTACAGTTTATTTCTCATTCCCATTAGAAGAGTTGGACCAGCAATAAAATAAAAGACTGTTTTAAAAATTCTCAATATTATTTAGCTCAACCTCCTCCTTGAGAAATAGAGAGATTGCAGCTCTAGTTATATCTAATTAGCGAGGGCAAAGAGATATAACCTATATTTCATTTTATCAAGGCTTCTGTAGAGGAAAAGAGCTAAAGCACATTAAAAAATCACTGCAGTTCAGAAAACATAATTGAAAGGAAGTTTTTAGAATTATGTTAGCAAGATGTAGAGAACAAGTCCTCCCAGCTCAGACTCAAAAAGTATTAAATAAAACATGATGATAAGACATGCTTTTTTTTAAATGGATAAGCTGGAGGGAAAGTACAGAAAACAAGTGGAGGTCAGAACTAAGCTACAGACCTGAAGGATGAAGGGATCCTGAATAGCATTTATATTTACCCAGAGAGTATCTGCCAAACCTTAGTGGCCTCTAACATGGTATTAACAGGATGTGCATATATGTGGGAATTAAGACAAAATCGTGGGTCTAAAGAAGATAAAAGGTCAGGTCAGAAACCTTTCCCTATCTTTCTCTCTCTCTCTCTCTCTCTCACACACACACACACACACACACACACACACAGGATTCTCTGAGTCCTCGGAGAATAAACCTGGGAAAAACTAGAACACAATAAGGTGCTTAATTTCCTGTCTTGGTCTTCACTCTAGGTATAACAGAAAAATATATGTTAATTTTATTTTTTATCAATAGTTATCTAGTTGGTTTATAAATATTATGTTGGATCCAATGTCTGTGAAATCTGCCTACAGATTTTGTCCTGTGGCAGAATTATAAGTAAATTAGAGATGAATGCAATTATTTAATATGAAATATTAGACTGATTTATAAAGATGATTCAATGTATAAATCATTTTGGGAGAAGATTTGGTTTGAATAAAATGCTGGCTTTGTTTGCTAAGAATGTTATTAATATGTTGCCCAAAATTATACAGTTAATTGGAAAATAACTCAAGGAAATTTGGAAATAATAAATGTATTCATATTCCTTTTGTGGGTTAGAAAGTTTTAGCTAGAATAAAAGTCTACTTGATGTCATTAGTTTGGGGGATACTAATGTTCTGAGGACTGTAACTCTTGAATAATAGAGTAGTTCATTCTGTTTTTGCATTTTGAGATTATGATTTATGCATGTCCTTGTTCTGGATAGCACTAAGCATTGCTCCTTCATTAGTGGTTCCCACTGAAAGTTATGTTTATATTCAAAAATTCTGCCCTGGGATGGATCATATTGTGTGAGAAATAATTACAGGGCAAAAGTGGAGAGCCACTGCTTAAAATGTATTAGAAATTATCTGCTTGATGTGCCTCCCAGTTTCCATAGTGTGATTCTGTCTAATTATCCCTGGGGATCTTCTAGGCTCTCTGACTATTAAGCAGATAATTTTTTTAACATTGGGAAATATTTATTTTAAACCAGACAGTTCTATTGAGCCTGATGCTGTATGAAGAGTATTTTCTAATAAAATCATTTAACTATTTAAGGGCACCTGAGTACCACATGTTAATTTGGTCTATCAGTTGATGGCACAGAAACTATTCCATTGCCCTTAAGTATAATGAGAAGTGATAAAGTTAAATTTTGGTTACCCCTAATGTTGAGGTTATTGTTTCCAATAGACCATACCTAGGAGACTAGTTATTATTTTAGATAGACCAATTAATATAGCAAAGCTTTACAAGAGTCCTGGTTAACCACAGGGAAGCCAGTTTATATATCTGATATCTGTATGCACATAATAGCTCTCATTGCTATATCTGCTAGCTTCTGAAATCATTTTCAAAAAACTGTCCTATTTAGTTTTCTGCTAATTAAGTGCCAGAACAGTAGTGGTTGCCTTTATCATCTATTTACTCTGCTTAGTTGTTAAGGTTTCGGAAGTATTTTGAGTTTAGCATTTTTGCACTAGACTGGGAACCTAGGAAGTATATGAATTAAAAGTAGAAGACAAATGTTTCTACCCAAACTGCTTTTGAAGAAAAAGGATTGTTCACAATTAACTGTTCATGGGTACGTCAAATCTTTGAAAAACTATTTCTACATTATTTAGAGTATATGTGTGAAGAGACATTTTAAGACTAAGTGGATTTTGTGAAGATAGATATTGAGAAGAAAATAGAAAAGCTTCAGAAGTTTCCAGATTAAATGTACACACTTAAGAATTCACATATGTGAGGAAAAAGAGAGAGTACAATTCAAAATTATTTTAATAAACTTATATCCTTTCATTAAAAAATGGATTTCAGACAGCATTCAAAAATACAAATAATATAATCACATTTTTTGGAAACATGTGTCCCAGTGTTCCAAAAATGAATGAACTGATTTCACCCAGGTATAATTACTCCTATCTATGATATATGAAATAAAGTTTTCCTGTGCATAAAGAAGAGTGTTAACATCATAATTATAATAAATGAAAAGATGAGTTTTAAAGGATTATATTTTTCATAAAACCATCAATGGCCCATGCTATACAATACATGCAATGGAATAAGCTAAATCTTAGGAGGTAGTGATTTAAAACAGCATAGCTCTAGTACACATTCTTTGGATGCCTTAATACATCAACTCAGATTAAATTATTCAGAGTAGTGTTTTCCAAACCCTCTTTTCTAGATCTAGGGTAGCCTAGGGTCTCAGTGGCTAGGATCAGGACCCCAAAGTCATTCCATACATTACATAGTGATTATTTATAAAGTATTGTCTGAAGAAAGGGTTTCAGTTCAGTCAAGTTTTGATAAATACTAAGTAGTGGTGAATTTATGAATTAAAGAGTTATGCTCTTTGAAATATGCCTAAAAACAAAACTGTGTTATATTGGAAAAGAATGGGGGCATATATTTCAACATTCAACTAAGCTTAGACTTCACTTCCTCTTCTAAAAATTGATAAGACTCAAAATGAAAAAAAAATCCATGAATAAGACAAGATTTTCCTGCAAAGAAAAATGTTTAATATCATGCCAACTTAAGGGTCAAAAATCTAGCCTGTATGTCACATCTGTATTGATTTTATCTGAATGATACTGGGTTTACTGCATCTCTATCTTGTCAATTTAATAATATTGGTAAAATATGATATCCACTGTAAATTCAGCTGGACTCTAGAAAGTAACTTTTTAAAATGTATCCATAGGTCATTAAATAAGTCACCTTTCTGAAGAATTTGTTTACCTATAAGAAATTGGGGATTGTCTAGCTGAAATAATTATTCCTTATGGTAGCAAATAAGTAGCAGTCTCATTTCCCTGCCAAGATTACTTCTATCTCAAGAAAATAATTATTTGTATATACAAGGTGGAGGAAATATCTCCCCATTATATAGAGGTATATATACATATGTATATATGTATGTATATATATTTCATTTATTAAAAGATATTATCAAATATCAATACAGAATTTTAATTACAGGATTCCAGAATGCTTTTATTCCACATGATAAATCCATCAAGAGAAATTCTGATTCTGAGTATATGTTGGCATATTAAGACATATATTCTGTATGCTCATCCTGACACAAAGTTTTACTTTGAAAGAAACTTTGAAATTGCTCTTAAGATTTATGGAGAAGCTCAGACTTGTGGTTTAATTAAAAAGAAACTGGAAAATAAATAAATAAATAAATAAATAAAAAAGAAAAAGAAACTGGCATATATTTTCAAGTGACTGATTAATTAGCTAGAGAATTTCTACTTTGGGGGCAAAGATATCGAGGTAGAACAATGATCCTACAAGAAGGATCATATTCACAGAGTTACAAAAATAAATAAATTGGTGGAGTTAGGAACTCACCATTCAAAAAAAAAAATGCTTAAAAACTTTAAAGACAAAAAACATCATTTGGGATATTATTGAGTAAATTTTTAAAAATCAACAGTGTTTTTCAAGTGCACATGGTTAAAAATCAACCAGAAAGCAGTCTATGGAGCTTAGGCATTTACATATCAAATTGGGAAAGCATCTCCATAGACAATATCCAGAATGTGACCTTTCATGGCCTCATTCACCAAATTTACACCTTAATTAACCAAGTCTTAGTATCTCACTTTATTATCAGATCTGAAGGATAAACAGAGTATTTTCATATAAATATTCCATACTTGAGTTTTTTGAGGCATTAATAATGTATAGTCAGAGTTGAATTTGAAAAAATCCTTGGTGGCTGCTTCTGAGTTTTTTTTTGTTTTTTTTTTTTAAGATTTTATTTATTTATTATATATAGAGAGAGAGAGCAAGCACAGGCAGACAGAGAGGCAGGCAGAGGCAGAGGGAGGAGCAGGCTCCCTGCCGAGCAAGGAGCCCGATGTGGGACTCGATCCCAGGACGCTGGGATCATGACCTGAGCCGAAGGCAGCCGCTTAACCAACTGAGCCACCCAGGCGTCCCGCTTCTGAGTTTTGATGTATACAGCAATGGTATCTATCAGTGTTAGCTGTAGGCAACAGAACCTGACTCTTTATAATTATTGGATATTATTCCAATAATAATAAATTATTATTTAAGTAGAAAATACATTTTTAAAAACAGTATGAATAGATTACAGAATAGATTAAGCCCGGAGTACCAGGTACAGAGAAAGAACAGGAAAAAGGATTTGCTAGACCGTAGTCAGGACTTTAGCCAAAATCATGCCACAAAACAGAACAGACCTCTAGCACTACATCCTAGAGAATGAAGCTGCTATGGATATTATAGGATGCCTCTGGGAATGTGTCTCCTGTTGTTCCAGAAATTAGCATGTGTCTATTTTATAGTCACCATTGACCATCAGAATGTTTTCTTTGCTGTCCTTTTTTTTTTTTAATATTCTTCTGTCAGTATGTTTCAATTCATAAAACATAGAGGATGTTTCTCATGTAAAAATTGAGATTATCAATGCATCCTGGATGCAAAGAGAGACTGACAAGCAATCATAGGGCATTTTTAGTCTCAAGTAAGAGATAAGCTCCACCATTCACCAAAATACCTAATATTTAATGAGTGCATCTTCTGTGTTAGGCACTACTGTGTGAGTTTCATAATGTAGAGAATTTATTAAGCTAGGAGAGATTCGGGCAGCTCCATCAAATACACAAAGAAGGATGAAACAGTCACTTTACCCATTTCCAGAACATATTCCAAACAGTGTTGTAGATAGAGAGGAAATAGCTTCAGAATAATTTATGATGTTTCCCCAGAGTAAAAATAAAAGTAAAATTCTCCCTAATTGGTCCAATATATCAGAATTCAGACCAGGAAGTTTGGTCTATATATACTTTGGTGAAGATTTTTCCATTTGGTTGATGTCATTAGAGTGCCCCACGGAGAGCCAGATTTGTTTTCATTCAATCACTTCAGAGAGAGTTCAACAGACCAGCTGCATCCTGGTATTCAAGACCCCAGAGAGTAGTGACATTTACAAAACTGCAGTTTCAGCTCACTGTCGGAAGTTCAGCAATGCAAAGCAGTCATCAATACCCTCCACATGTTGAAGCCAGTACCATAGAAGCAAAATCCAACTTTTGTAACAGATTATATAATGTCAATATTCTTTTTTCTCTCAGCCAGATTCTCATTCCGATGTCTGAAAAAGATAGGTGAGAAGTCTTCGGATACCAAAGACAGAATTGAGAAAGAGAATGAAATAGACTGAGGAAAGGGGGTCCATGGGGAAAAAGGAAAACAAGAGAAGGGGAGGACATTAGAGAAGAAAAAATACAAGAGATCTGATTTTTAGAAGTGTGGATACATAAACAGAAACAAAACAAAAATGTTCTTGACAATCTTAATCACACAATCTCCATCCACCCTGGCTCTGCACTTCCTCACCATATTCACTCTTTGAACACAAAAATCAATTCCAGTTCTCTAAACGTACTGTAGAGGGTCATCACTAATATTCCAATTAGAGAAACTGCCTTGAGATTTTTTTAAATATTTTATTTATTTATTTGACAGAGAGAGATCACAAGTAGGCAGAGAGGCAGGCAGAGAGAGAGGGGGAAGCAGGTTCCCTGCTGAGCAGAGATTCCGATGTGGGGCTCGATCCCAGGACCCTGGGATCATGACCCGAGCTGAAGGCAGAGGCTTTAACCCACTGAGTCACCCAGGCGCCCTGCCTTGAGATTTTTAGTCCTGTATCTAAATCAAGTTTGAGCACTCTTTCTTCTTGGTAATGTTCTTCCTCTGTATAATATCCTGGTTTCTCATTTTGACTAGTCTTTTAAGTCTCCTAGACAAGCTTCTCCTTTGACCAATTCTTCCTGTTCCATAGATGTAATCTTTAGAGTTCCCTCCCCTGTTCTCATCTTATTTACCCTTTTTTCTGGGTGGTTTCATTCATGGCCTCATCTATCAGCAATATATCTCATGAATCCCTTATCTCCAGCTCACTTCTCATTCCTGGGTTTCAGTCTGCTATGGCCAACGGTTTCCCCACTGGGTATTTATAGCTAAATGTACCATTGCAAATGCAACATGCTTAAATTGGAAATGACCTTTTTATACAACCCGTCCTTCAAGGCTATACTTCAAAACAGGTTAAATGATAGATATCATTATACAAATAGCTGGATGAACAAAACAAGGGATTTGTTTTATGAGTTAAGAAGACAACAGAAAACTAAGTATTTAATAATTTAGAATTGAAGTTTTTATCATAAAAGCAAAATATGTGGTATAACTAATTTTAAATTATAATCTGCTGTATGATGTTTTATTATTTCATTAGACTGAAATTCTACTGTGTAAAGTTTTATTATCATTTCAATAGACTGTAAATGTGGGACCAAATTTTACCATTGTATTTCAATTCCTACAAGAGTTGTGATTAATAAATATTTGTGGAGGAGTGACAAAATTATAATGATGATGACGATATTGAAATTGTTTTGTGGCAAATTATACCTCCCACTTTTTCTGGCATATCTTAAGTACTCATTAAACTTCATTGGATAAAATACAAAAGAGTAACTTCTTACAAATGTATTAATCATAAGTCAGTACAGCTAGCTCAAGGTATTTGATAGAGATTTTTAATACTGGAGAGAGTTTTACCAGGCACAGGTGTGCAGGGAGAGGGGAAAAGAAACTGATACAGAGGCACGGTTCTCAAGGGCTGAAAGGGAGCAGGGGGAAGTTGGAGGATAGGAGTTGTGTGATCCTTGTTCACCAGCATCCTGATGTCTCAACTCCCTGGGGAATGGAGGAGGACCGGAAGAAATGGAACTATACTTAATTCCTTTGTTCCAGTCTCAAAATATTCAGAAACACCAAGGATAATTTTAGGGATAGAGAGAGACTCTCTGTGTGTGCATGTGTGTAGAAATAGTAAAGACAGTGTTGGAGCTTTAGTAAAATAGTAAACGGGGAGGGGAAAAATGTCACTCAGGTTCTGCGTATGCAGGTGGCCACCTTTTTTCTGATCATAAATAAAGAATATTCATGAGGAGAACCCCAAGTGTTTTTACTAGACCCAGCCCAGACTGCTGGCATTTAAGATATACAAATCTGTATATAAGTATAAATATATATAACATATATATACACATATACATACACATGTTCACACACATACCTATATACATATATTATGTATATAAATGAATATATTTAATATATATAAATCACTATATATATTCAGTATATATATGTGTGCATTTATATATATATATAGAGAGAGAGAGAGAGAGAGAGAGAGAAAAAGTCTACTCTGCTAAGTGAAAGGATAGAGCATTTACCAAGATTTAAAAGCATAGAGTTAAGTTTGAAACTAAAGTAGTATGGAAGTTATTTGAGAAAAGTCCTTTGTGAAAGGTAAGAAATCAGTGAAATGAAGAGCAGTAGTAAAACTCAAGAGAGATCAACCCTAGATTTTAGTGGAAAACAATGTTTTCATGATTGTCTTCAGCTAACATTATTTCATTTAACCTTTCAAAATGCTTGGAAGAGGAAAGCTATAATTCTCTTTTCACAGGTGAAGAATTAACGTGCAGAGAGGACAGCCACACAGACGGTGAAAACCTTACCTTTACTACTATAGCATTAGTAACATTTGTCACATAAGAAATCACTGAGGATGTTTAATATATTGTTTAACTGCAGGATACAGTTTTATTACTTTTTCCAGTTATTTGTCTTTAGCTTTCAAATTGCTGGTTGAAAACCAAAGCTCAACAGAACTTCTCATTTATTACTGTGAGGCTGTAAATGGTGTGGCCATTTTGCAAGATAGTTTGGCAGTTTCTTACAAATTAAATATATCCTCACCATATGATCCTACTATTATGCTCTTAGATATCTACCCAAATGCTTTGGAAACTCATATTCATATGACAGCCTTAAAAGAATAGGATACTATTTAATGATAAAAAGGAAGAAGTTATCAAACCACACAAAGACATAGAGTAATCTTAAATACATATTGTTAAGTGAAAAAAAAAACTAGTCTACTAATCTGAAAAAGCTACACCCGGTACATACCATTTATAAGACCTTCTGAAAAAGGCAAAACCGTAGAAATAGTGAACAGATCATTGGTTGCCAGTAATTCAGGCAGAGAGGGGAGGATTGAGTAGGTGAAGTATAGGGGTTATTTTAGGGCAGTAAAACCATAGTGTATAATACTGTAATATTGGATATATAACTGCATTTGTCAAAACTTATAAAACACTATTTTACAAGGAGTAACCTTAAAGTGAATCTACTAATTAAAACAAAAACACTTAGAAGGCTGGGGATCTCAGGATGGAATATGGAATGTAATAAAAGCATCTATCTCGGGATGCCTGGGTGGCTCAATTGGTTAAGTGGCTGCCTTCGGCTCAGGTCACGATCCCAGGTCATGGGATGGAGTCCCACACTGGATCCTTGCTTGGCAGGGAGCCTGCTTCTCTCCCTCTGCCTCTGACTGCCCCTCTGTCTGCCTGTGCTCACTCTTTCTGACAAATGAATAATAAAATCTTAAAAAAAAAATCCATCTCTATTTACAGATGTGTGCAACCTCCCTGAAGGAGATGGGGGATACGGATGCTGACTTAAATATCTTTGAAAATGAGTCGAGTCTATAAAACCAAAAGAAACTATAAGTACTGCACTGTGGTTGATAAATTTGTTTCCCATAAAGGTACCAGTCAACAATTCTGAAAACACTATATACATATAGTAGAATTGAACAAATAAGCAAATGCATATATATGCTGGGAATTGGTCTCACTGTTATTCAGTTCAATTAGAAATATAATTATCGTATGCTCCAGCAATTCTACTTCTGGATATATAACCAAAAGAAATGAAAGCAGGGACTTGAACAGATCTTCGTACACTGAGGTTCATAGCATCATTATTCACAAGGCTAAAAAGTGAAAGTAATCCAAGTGTTCATTGGATAAATAAAATGTGATATATACACATAAGGGAAAGAAAACTCTGACACATATTACAATAGAAATGGACCCTGAAGACAATGTGCTATGTGAAATAAGCCAGTCACTGAAAGACAAATATTGTATGGTTCCACTTATACAAGGTAATAGTCAGATATAGGGTGGTGGTTATCAGGACCTAGAAAGAGAAGGGAATGGGGAGTTTCATTTAATGAGTATGGAGTTTCAGATTGCGAAGTTTAAAAATGTTGTGGATATGGATGACGGTGATGTTGCACAACAGTATTTACGTATTTAATGCCATTGAACAGTACATTTAAAAATGGTTAAAATGGTACATGACATGTCATGTATATTTTGCCACCATAAAACAAATAATAACTCGTGACATGAAATTGTTGAGGAATCTGATATGTAGTCTGCTGTTATGGTACTGGTTGCTCAAAGAGATTCATGTACTTAAATGCCTAGAAAAAATTGGACTAAAACACTGATATTAAGGTTTAGTGATTTTCTAAGAAACTGTAATTCTGTGAATAAGGAAGCAAAAAAGAACATAAAGTTTAAATGTGCACCAGCAGATAACAGCACTCTCATCAGTAATATAAGAAAAATACACTCCGTTAAACAAATGCATTGCCCTCTCTGGTACCTCCACCTGCACCTTAATCCATATTATTACTTGCATCAATCTTGAGTTACACAGAATCACTTAAGCCTCTGAGCTATGCTCTCTGACTTTTAACATTGTACACTTCCCTCATGTAGCATATTTGTTGCTCCATAAGTAATTTGGATAGAAAACTCTTCTAGCAAAAGGCCTATTAAGTTTCACTATTGCTTTTATTCATTAAGCAGTGACAGTGAAAGAATAAAAACACCCAATAACAATAACAAAACTGAATAGCTTGTACTTTGTAAAGCCAACTGTTCAATGCACATTTGGGAATTTTATATTGAAAATCTTTTTTGAAATTCTAGTTTTGATTACTGGTGTAGAATAATTTTATATGGCAAAATACTGACATATAGCTGTAAATATGTGTACCATTTATTTCTCCTAAAGCTTGCATAGGCATTTCCAACATCTAGTGGTAGTGGTATTGCTCATTCTTTTATTGCATGGAGATGGGAGTCAGCCTGCTCTTCCATGTCATGTGCATTAAACAGTGGTGATTCTTATTCCATCAAAATAAATTGACTCAGAGGTGAGTATATCCTAAAATAACCCTAAGGCTGAGGAAGACTGCATAAAAACATGACCTTAATGAATAACTCTTCAATAAATGCTTCTCATGGAATCAGGCAGATTCAGGATTTCTTCTGCACTCATTTCAGGTAGTTAGAAAAGATGAATAAAATTATGGAGAATGGGCCAGATGGCATATTTGAAACCCGATGGGATCAACCAGATGGAATGCTGCTATTTTGCCCATTTATCTATGAATAGAAAATAGGTATGGGGATGGTCTTGAAGCCTGTTAATAACAATGATTTTCCAAAGATCTCTTATTTCTGTTGGTTGTTATGTGCATAAGTATGTATGTGTTTGATGTAGTTATATTAAATTAAAATAGGAAAAATGAGTGGGAGTTTGTCATCATCTTTAAAAATTACTTCTGAAAAACTGAAAAAAATGTACTGATTTTAAATAATTATGAGGAAAAGGCAAACAAAAATTTGAGCTAATTAGCATTTGTCAGCGTAATATTCTGTGGGATATTCTTTTAAAGATTTTATTTATTTATTTGACAGACAGAGATCACAAGCAGGCAGAGAGACAGGCAGAGAGAGAGAAGCAGGCTCCCTGCTGAGCAGAGAGCCCAATGTGGGGCTTGATCCCAGGACCCCGGGAGCATGACCTGAGCTGAAAGCAGAGGCTTTAACCCACTGAACCACCCAGGCGCCCTCTGTGGGATATTCTTTATGAGAACTGTGACTGTGTGTGTATGGTGTTTGTGTATGTGAAAGAAAATAGAAATAGAAATTGGGATAGGAAGGGAGGACTCTTACATAGGGATGATAAACTGGTTTTGAGAAATAAATATTTGGTGAGTTACTATGCATTTACCGCATAAAGGATTATTTGTACATTCAAGGACATTAGTTCTTTTCAGTTTGCACGTGAGGGGAGGGGTAGTGATTTTCAAAGTTTGGTTTTGTTTTTGTTTATTTGAGAGCAATAGATTTTTGTTGTTTTTTTTTTCTTTCATTCAAATGGCAAATACATCTGTAGCACAGAGAGCCAGAACACACACACACAAACACATACATTTCATCAAATGACACTTGTCCTTATTATAAGCCATGCTCTTTGATAGTTTCTATCATATCTTACTCTATTCTAGTTACTAATTAAATACTGGTTGTGATCCATTAAATTGATTTAATTTCTCATTAATAGGTTACAAACACAAAAGTATTGCCATAGAGAGTCTGATAAATTAAAATGATTTCTGCTTAAGTGTTCATCCTTAATCTTCCATATTTTATCTCTTCTTTGTAGACATTTCTGATAACCAGTCAAAAACTCCCAAAATAATATTTTCCTCTCACTGAAACCATAATAGTTTTACTTCAATTTTACTATTACAGTTTGTTTTGCTACCCTCTGTTCATTTAAGATCAACTCTTCCTTAAACCAGAGACACTTGCTAAAGAGGCAGGCAAATTACTTAAGTTGCAGCAAATAAACTGCAAGAAATGATGTTTCTTCTGTTAAAAAGAAAGCCACAGGACCAAAATGGAGCCACTTAGGTTAAGGTCCCAAGTCAGCTAACTAAGATTTAATTCATTCTAACCTAATTGTAGTTTCAAATCCCCCCGCCCCAGAACTACAACCTTTAACCACTTAACATGGGAATTTCCTGGTCAGCACTAGGACATGCTTTGATAGACTCCTTCCATCCCCAATGGAGGGGACCTTGCCTAAAACAATGGATTCTATAATTTCCTTTTATCTGCTCCCTCTCAACCTTTAAAACCCTCCCGCCTCCCGCCTTTGAAACTTTTCTCCACTTGCTAGATAGATTGCTGCCCCCTTCATGAATCCATTAATAAAGGCAATTAGGTCTTTACATTTTTTGAACTTTTGTTATTTAGCACTTCTACTAAAACAACATCTTCTTGCCTCATGTAAAAACTAGCAGGAGTAATGGGAAGCAAGTTTCAGGCAGTGGTCTTCCTATAACTTGCCATTTGTTGTTTTCTCGAAGTTCTAACTTTAAGGGGAATCAAAGTGTGAGATGAGCAAAGAATGCATTTCGGCACTGATCTCCAACCCCTGAAGACCTGGCGATCCAGGCAAGTATGATTCACACTGGTTCAACCTCCCATCCCTTTGCCTCCTCTTTGTGCTCCAGTATTTTTCAAGTTCAATTCCTTGTTGCTGCCCTGCTTATCATTGTACTTTTACATTAACCTTGAGCTCAGTAGTCCCAGTTGGTATAGCTCTGGTACTTGAAGCAACAACCAACTTTTTTCTTTCAAGTTAGAAACTTTTTGTACTACTTTTTGATGAAAATAGTTCACTGCTGGAAACTGCTCTAACTCCCCCATAAGACTTAGTCCATGGGCCTGGATTTTCAGAGGCCTTTCCCACCCCTAAGGTGCTTTTGAATAGATCACTTTATTCAGTTATCTATAGGGTGCCTTCAAAATGTTCCTGTGAAGGTGTGTGTGTGTTTGCACCTCTTGAAATCTTTCGAAGCTTGACTGAACACAGCTAATGGTAAACCTGAATCGGGTTTAAGACCTAGGCCTTAAAAAATTTAAGAAGATAAAACAATGCAATTGACCTCTTGAGAAACCAACTGTGCTTTTTTATGATCTTTGCTTACTACCTATACCCAATTACCTTATGGCAGGATACACATCATGCCTACCATTAAGTATGTGCTAAATGTACTTTGCTCTAAGTTTTATTATCACTTTAAACTTATTCATGTTTCTTTCATAGTTTAGCTCATTCATACATAATCTAAAAATTACTTGGAGATTGATGTATAACTAGGAATTAAGGGGCAATCTGCCAACAGATTGGAATCTAGAGCCCTGAGTTCCAGATGTGACTCATCCAAGAATGAGTTGCATTTCATTTGGTCAGATTATTTAAAATCTTGGGTCCTTAGTTTCACCAAATGAACACTAGATTAGGTAGGATACGTGATCGTTACAGTGCATTTCTAACAAGAATGGAGGTATAGAGATATAAATAGAGACAGAGATATGCTTTAGCCATTGCAATTTAGAAAGTAGTAATAAAAGGGAGGGTTAGCAAGAAAGCCAACAGATTGGTTTCAGACGCTTCCTGAATAAATGTCAAATATTCTGGTTGAAAATTTTTCTGTAATTGATCACAATTTGAGTCTTACAAATAAATTTAGGTTTTACATAATCAAATGAATATAGAATTGGTGAGAGAATTGAACAATTCTTTGTTTTGTGGCTATTGCTTTTCTTTTGGTTTATTCTTCTGGTTTTAGTGTAGAAAATTAACAAATTATTCAAAATATCCGGTTTTGAATTCTTAAGAACAGTGCCATCCCTGTTCTACTTTATTTCAAATCCATAGGTTTCTCCATAGTCTAAGGAAAATACCCAAAGTGCCCATTATATAGCAATTATAATAAATTATGCAGTGTCTAAAAATGGAATGTTAACTAAATAAAACAAATCAAGAAGATGATTTTAAATATCTAAATAAATAGATTTTAAAGTGTTTGGGACAATTAGCTTGAATCAAGGAGAAAAACAAATAAAAGAACACTTTTAGTTATTCTTCCAGATTATATTTTAGATATATTTCAGATGGTAATTTAGATAACTAGTTCACACACTTGCAATGCTTCTCAAAATGAGTGGAAATATTTAAACAAGCAGCATTATTTTTTAAATGTCACTAATACAAACTACTCAATTTATTTAGAGTCAATTTTAAATTGCAATTTCCATTTTCATGCCTCAGATCCCTTAAAAAGCTTTGCCACTGATGTCAGGAGAGGTTAATTGTATTCTCATATAGTGATGTTATTAAAGTATTTAATATTCAAAGATCTGAAATCACTTTTCAAATACTTCATTCTTAGCAACCTATACATGTTTTCTTTTTTCATTATAAAGCAGACTTTTTTACAGCACGAAGTTATGTTAACAGTTTCTGTTCACGTCATTTTTTAAGCCTTAAGTTTTCTTTCTTTCTTTTTTTTTTCCCCTAGCAATAGTTAAGGGTTTTTTGGGGTTTTGTTTGTTTGTTTGTTGTTGTTGTTGTTGTTTTGCTCTATTCCTAAACATAGTTTATTTCCCTTCATGATGGTGTTTTCAAATTCACAGAATTTGAATTTTTTTATTATATTTTACTGATTTCTGTGACAATACTATCACTTTCCTCTTTGCCTTCCTTAGCTTACAAAATAGTAATTGGCAAGTGATATTTACTCTTGCTCTTAATGACAATTAAATGCAACTTAACATAACACTTTGTTTGAAAGTATAGCATTTAAAAAAAAAGAAAAAAAGAAAGTATAGTAAGTTAATGGCTCAAGCTATTCAGTAAAGCCTGAAATTTAAGTTGATGTCCAATAGAGCAGGTTTGATATTAAATTTTTCTTATGAAGAAAACATCACAAATCGAGGGTGTGCAGAGGTATGTTGTGTAACTTTCTCATTGCAAAGGAGTTGATCTGAGAGGAAAGATAACAAAGAGGAATTTTACACACATATTGAGAATAAAATGAGAGAGAAAGAAAGGAGCAAGAGAAAAGAAGGAAGTGTTGTTGAAGTATGTGCAACCCGAATGGCACTTAGAAAGTGCGTTCATTTTTGTTAAACTGGGCTACCCACTGGCATTGATTGGGTACAAGCACTAGCTCCTCAACCCTTGTCAGTGCTAATAATGGCCTTAATTCCTGGCCAGCAGCAATGGTAACCTTCTCACCTACTAATTGTCATGGTCATGTTGGCAGTGGCTATGAAAGCAGTGGAGTATTTGGGACACTGCAGGAGAAACACAACTCAGAACAGTCTAGAAAATCTTTGATATTGGGCTTAAGTTCCAAATATTTGCAAACATACTAAGCCAGGACAAGAAAGATATGCATGCCAAAGTAATTACAACTTATGAACAGCTCATCTCATTTCTGCATAGAATATTTCATTGAGTGGGGTGCGGGGGGGGAGCTTTTGGTTAAGCATCTGCCTTCAGCTCAGGACATGAACGCAGAGTCCTGGGATTGAGCCCCACAGCATCCAGCTCTTGCTCAGCGGGGAGCCTGCTTCTCCCTCTCTCTGCCTGCTGCTCCCCCTGTTTATATTCTCTCTGTGTCAAATAAATAAATTAAATCTTAAAAAAATACATTTCAATGACCTCCTCCTATTCTTTTCAACAACTTTGTTTTGTTTCTTCAATCCATACTTACTACAAAAGGCTTCCTTTCCACCTAGAAATACTTTTTCTTTGCATTTAAAGTGCTGGAGCCTCTAGCTAAAGGCCACTTCTACACATTTCAGTTTATAAAGTGAACACAGGCATACTAATTATTTTTGCAATTTTCTTCTTTTTAATAAGGTCCCCTAAGCATTGCCCTGATTTCAAAAGGCTAGAGATGTATCCAGGCTCAGAATTAGGAAAAAGTCTTGTTGATAAGTCCTT
Organism: Taxidea taxus jeffersonii; assembly: GCA_003697995.1. Classification (NCBI taxonomy): domain Eukaryota; kingdom Metazoa; phylum Chordata; class Mammalia; order Carnivora; family Mustelidae; genus Taxidea; species Taxidea taxus. The sequence goes on from ML105327.1 coordinate 84,512, forward strand.
GATTCCAATGACTCAGTTTATGTCAAGGTATGGCAGTTATTGCACATTAATTAATATCTTCAATGTCAACATATTTTGATTTCTGATTATATGTGTAAAACTCTGTTGCTCACTTCTTTGTTGTTTTTGATCACCTTCAATAGTGAACAATATCCTTTGGTTTTTATTATTGATAATTGTTTCTATATTTAATAACTAATGCATAATTTAAGTATCTATTTTTACATATGTTGACTCAATACAATTTATCTTTGTTTTCTTCAACATTTAAAATAGTGAGGTTAGCAGTTATTATTTTAAATATCATGGCCTTGGGTACCTTGAACTCAATTTTCTTAACATTATGGCATTTGTTCATTCTTATTTTTACTTTGTTCTTTTTTTCTTAGTAAGTGTATGAGATTGGGAGATGAACATTTGTAATTGTCATTTGTGTATGTTATTATTATATTTTCAATTAAACAACTGAAACTGTTTGCCAACATTTTTTCAAAAAGTTTCTCTTTTTTATTACTTGAGTAAAATAACAGAAATATAATCATAGGTTTGTTTAATACAGGCAAAGTCTATACTAAAAAAATCTACATTGAATGATCCAGTGGAAATGACAGACCACAATTGAAAGAGAATGGGTTAGGGATGCATGGGTATTTAGATAATTAGCCTGATTTTATACCTTACCTGGTTAAATTATATATCTGTTTTGAAATGTAAAGTGACTAAAATTAGTGAAAGCTTATATGTATAAATATAAGATTTTATGGAAAATTAATAGATTTTATATATAAGTAACACCAAACATACATTTCCTATTCTAGAGAACAAATACCTTTTAGATGAAATTAAAAAAAAAATCTATTGACATGTTATTTTGATTGGTGAATTGTGTGATTTTTAAGAATATGCTTTTTTGAAATTAAACTTGTATGTTTATACATGGAAGTAATATTATTCTAATTAACTTAATTTAACTTACCCAACTTTGAGCACATATCTTTCTTTCAGTAGATCAATGAAAAGGATGCATTTTTAGGTTATTTTTCCCAGAACAATATTAATACATAACAAAATCTAATGATTAAAAGCCCTTGCCTTCTATAATTTCTGAATAAGTCCTACTTTTGCTTCTATTTATAATTTCACACTTAAATTTAAGTGGAGCAAATAAAGTGTATGTTTAAGAAAATACATATAGGTAAGTCAGTGAAATTTTATCAACATCCTCTCTGATGAATGTTAACAAGCTGAACCATTTATACTTTAGTAGATTAATGCAAATAACTTTCTAGTGTGCTGCTTAATATTTAGAGTTACCTGTAAAATTTACAGTTTCTCAAGAAGCCTAAAGCAAGTTTACTGGATTTGTGCATATCTGAAAGCACATGTTTTGATCAGAAACACTATTTTAATAGTTCTATACATTGGCATGCTAAAAACTTGAAATGCTTTCAAGGCTAAAATGCATTTAAGGCCAGCCTGCTGATACTGTTTTATTCAGAGATTCTGTCTCTTCTGAAAATTGTAGGGTTTGGAGATTGGGAAGGGGTAGGCAGGAAAGGAAACTTGTGAGGAACTTTTTATATACAGGGCCCAGAAATCTGTACCTACTTCATTTTATAAAGAGCTTCTGTAGGACCAAAACATTTGTTAAACATGTGACAAGACTCTAGTGTTCTTTGTAGATCTTCTGTCTCTTCTTTTCCAGAGGATATAATTTAAAACCAGTCTATAGACCCTTCCTCAACCCTAGACTCTACTAGCAATCTAGGAGACAAGTCAGTCTTATGTCAATGGTTTCTCAGTGCTGCTCAGTGCCTAAATCTGGTATTCTCTCTGCTAAATAAACTCTGGTTTGAGTCTCCTTTTGATTCTCATTCTTCTGGACTGATAGTGCTCTTTGGTATCTAACCTTTTCTTTCCAGCAATTAGAGACCTTTTCTCAAACTCCTGATCCATTATCAGATCTCCTTAAATCTACCTCCCTGTAATTCTGGATCTTAGCCTCACTGGTTGATAAATTCAATCCCAATGTTCAGACTTTCTGGATTCCTCATATCATCTGTTGATGAGCCTTGGCCCAATTTCTTGAACCTTATATGCCAGAATAATTCTCATCACCAAAGCTGTAATTGTAAGAAAGAATAAAACAAGAATTAACAATTTGACCAGTTTGGTGGGTATTAGAGATGCCATATTTATTGAAAATATTTAAAATATCTTATCATAAGATATGATTCCATTCCATTCCATTCCATAAGATTCAATGATTCCATTGAAAGTATGATGGTCCTTTAAATATATAAAGTCATATTGCAATACTCTACTTTTATAACTATAAATTGATGATTCTGCTAGTTAAATATGATATGTTCCAAATTTATTATACCTGCTATACATTTCTGACAAACAAGTTAGGGTCTTTCAACATTTATTACATTTCTACTAAGTACTGGTCATCATAAGTCATTTTGAGTAAATTTTTTAAAAACACTAAAAATATATGGTCCCTTCAGGAATTTTTTAACCTAGGAGTAAGGCATGGAATAAATGAATCCTGGTCCACTGACAACATCAGTTTCAGTACAAGGGAAATACAAAGTTAGCTACTCTGATTAAATGTAAATATATGCTTAAATTAAAGGATTTGAAAACTCATGAAGGCTAAAAATCCAAAGGACTGAGGAGTGGTTATTGCAAGATTGTATTAGGCAACCTTTATAGAATGGTGATGCTGTCAAGGGTTAGGGGCATTGTTATTCAGCAGAAGTCAGCATGGATTAAAAAAGATTTATGAAAATATTGGTACAAAAGTTCTCGCCTTAGAAAGTTCACAGGAACAATTTTATGTTGAGAGTTATCTTGCCATAGTCTGAGTGGTATCAAAAATACATGAGGAGCTTTATGCTGAGTGACATGACATCAGAACCTATTACTGGCTTTGAGAGTGATTTAGGATTAGGAAGGATATTGTAAAACAAGAAGTTATACAAGTAGTCATTAGTCAAACATAGCTCTAGTGTGACGGAAACCAGATAGCAGGATGCACGGGATATTTTAACTACATTTAAAACTGAAAACCAAAATATTGATAGAGATTAAATAAGAATAAATGATTGGGGAAGAGTGTTTCATAATGGCATAAGTAGTTTCCTCTGAAAAAATACTTCAGGAAATTGTATTTGCCACATGTCTGAATATTGTTTTATCTAATAATAGGATTCATTTTCATATGCATGCTCAACAAAAATTTTTTTGCGACCATCAAACCCACTCTGAGACTTTAACAGCTCTTTTAGGGACATCACATTCACATTCTTACCATGGGAACCCCTTACACAAGGGGGAAGTCAAAATTCCAGCCAGACAGTACTATTATTTAGCTCAGTAAGATGAAACTCAAGTAATTCAAGGCTTTTACCATTTCCTAAGTTTTTAGGCTCTCCTAAAGTAGTCCTAAAGTAGTGGGATGTATAAATCTCTTTTTCACAATTGTGGGCATAGTTAAAATTATTAAAATGAGAAAATTATATTGGAGTAAAATTCAAATTGAATATAATTAAATACATGGGAAATTATATCACTACCTTTTTTTTTTATTATATGCAGTGCTGTCTGGTAATGTTACATAAACACAGAGAGTACTGGACCAGATATAAGCAATAGGGATGAGGGAGTCAACTTTCAATACCCAAGAAAAACAAATATGCTTTGGCAAGTCCTAACACAGAAGGTAAATTTGTACTCCATTTATCAAAGGAAGAGATTAAAACAACAATAACAATAACAACAACAACAAAAGAAAAGAAATAAAAACAAAAATTTGCATCTGTCCAGATCACTGGGTTTAAAAAGGTAAGAAAATATAGGCTCGGAAATCTCAAAGTCCTTGCCTTCTGATACACACAAAAACTGAATCCAGTTTATATACCATGTTGCTGGTTTCCTAAGTTCAGAAATTAATAATTTAAGTGTGGACCTATGAAAACTTTAAAATGCCAGAGAAAAGCAAATGACAAAAGATTCTGTAAAACAATTTGACTACCTAAGGTATGCATGATTTTACAAGGAAAAAAAATAAAACTCTTAATGAAGATAAGCTAACAATACAAAATTTCAGTCTCAAAAGGAAAATTATGTTCCTGAAGTACCTGCTGACAGAACAAAGGATAGAAATTAAAATTTTAAGAAGTTATGATGGTAGTACAACCTATGAGAAATAACAAAATCAGAGTATTTAATTGATTACACATAAAAAGAGGCTATAATGTGGAGCATAATGAACAGACCTTTTAAAGATTTTATTTATCTATTTGAGAGAAAGGAAGGAAGGAAGGAAGGAAGGAAGGAAGGAAGGAAGGAAGGAAGGGAAGGAAGGAAGGAAGGAAGAAAGAGAAAGAGAAAGAGAGCACAAGCAGGGGGAGGGGAAGAGGGAGAGGGACAAGCAGACTTCCTGCTGGAGCCTGATGTGGAACTCATCCCAGGACCCTGAGATCATGATCTAAGCCAAAGGCAGACGTTTAACCAACTGAGCCACCCAGGCAACCCTATAATGAACAGATTTTTAAAATAAATAAATTCTAGCAATAAATGTGTATGTAATAATAAAATTGAAATGCTGAAGAAATAGATTAAATATAGCTAAAGAGAGACTTGAGTGTCTACCAGATGTAAAGCACCAGACTTGATGTTAGGCTTATGCCTGAGCATAACAGTCAAAATTCAGTCAAAATTTAGAAGTTTTCCATCTATACACCTTAGGCCAAAATGATAAATAATGGCAACTTTATGGATTCCTCCTAAGACATGATTTCTAATGACTCAAAATTGTTCCCTATATTGTAGAACATAAAAGATCTCAAATGCCCTTTTGTACATCAATACTTATAAAATTCTAGGCTTTAGAGGACACTCTTCCTCTGAATACCAGAATACATGGCATTATAGGAAGTGGTGCTCATAAGACAAATCTTGCCACGGGGTGCCTGGTGGCTCAGTCAGTTAAGCATCTGCTTTCAGCTCAGGTCATGATCCCAGAGTCCTGGGATCAAGTCTCACATCAGGGTCCCTGCGGAGCCTCCCTTCTCCCTCGGCCTCTGCCTCTCTCTCTCTCTCTCTCATGAATAAATAAAATCTTAAAAAAATAAAAGTATTTCTTTAAAAAAAAAGACAAATCTTGCCTTGATTTTTATTGTTAAATTTTTGCTTTTGTTGGGAAGATTAAACGTGAAATCCTTAGTATCTAGTATAATGCTTATCATATAGTCTGTATTCAATAAAACAATAATTCTTTTTGAGTTTATAAACAAAATTTAAAATATATTGCAAGAAGTAGACTTACCAAACATTTTTGGAAATTTCCAATAAAATAAAATATAGCCTACAGTAGAATTTAAATAGTGGATGAATAATCATGCTCCAGGAGTTCCACTTTCCCAGAAACTCTGTGATGCACATCAACATTCTTAGGTTGCAGCTACTGCTTCCTCCTTCCTATTCCAAAACTGCACTGTAGCACCTGTGTCTTACCAATATCTCTCTCCACAATTTCCTTCTTTCAAACTTAGAAGTACTATGTATGTTCCTTTAAAAGAATAATTTCTACCCCCTTTTGGTCTTATAAAGAAAGATCATATTAAAATCTTCATTTTAGAGATTAATGTAGTCATTTTGTATTGCTGCATTTCAAATTATCATAATTTAGTGGTTCAAAACAATACATATTTACTACCTCACAGTTTTGTAGGTCAGAAGGTTGGGTGCAGCATGAGTAGGTTTTCTTCTCTGAGTTTTGCAAAGCTAGAACCAATATTTAGGTCAGGTTGCATTCTCATCTGGAATTCAGAATCTTCTTGTAAGCTCATCTGGTTGTGTCAGGTGATTGCAGGACTGAGGTCCCCATTTCCTTACAGGCTGGGGTTGGGGGTTGTCACTCTTAGTTCCTAAAAGCCTTCTGCATTCTTTGGCATGTGACCTCTCAATCTTCAAAACTAGCAATAGAAAATTCCCTTAATGAATCAAATCTTCAATGCCAAAAAGAGCTCTGTTCATTCTAAGGGCTTACTAGATTTGGTTAGGCCCACCAGATGGCCTTATTTTTAGTCATCTGATTTGGGATATTAATTATAGCTGCAAAACTGTTATGCTGCACCTCATATATTAGTGTCTGATTAAAGAGGGAGAAGGTAGATATACAACAGGGCATGGGAATCATGGGCCTATCACTGAATTCTACCTTCCACAATTAAAAAGTGTAGGCTCAGAGAAAAATAATAATTAAAAATCACATGATTGGTTAAAAAAAATCAGGATAATTAAATTCTACATAATTTCGTTAATTTCCCTGTACTACACTCTCCCTTTCTTTTCCCATTATCTTCTGATGTTCCTCAGTTACTCAAGGAAATTCCATACATATTCTTTTCTTCTTTTACTCCCATATTTTTTCTTTTACTCCCCTCTCTACCTCACTTTAAATTTATTTCTTAATTATTTACTCAACATAAATGCTAAATAAATGAGAATGAATAAATGAATAACTAACCAAATAAATAAATGGTGCTTATTCCATTTGCCCTTGGGAGGATAGAGGATAAGTACTGAAAATGGAAGCAGGAATATTATTAGGAAGCTATTTCAGTAACATATGCAAAATATGATGATTGCTTAGACTAGGATGATATAAGTGGTGATGAAGAGATGTACTCAGGTTCTGGATTTATAGTTAGTTAGATTGGGTATGAGAGAAGTCAAGAACAAGTGACCAGGTTTCTGACTTGACCCCATGTTAGAGCGGACATTATGTGCAAAGTCAAGAAAGACCTATGGATGAGTAGATTTTAAAGGTGAACTATGTGAAGAATTAAAAAATTGAATATGCTCACTTTGAGGTAGAAACTCAATTATTGCATAGGCAGTTGTGTATGTGACTCACCAAGCATTACTGTGCTGAGATATAAACTTGGAGGTCTTTAGCACAGAAACAAACTACTTCAGCCCAAAAGTAGTTCAGTCAACCTAAAAAAAGGCAAATTTAAATAGAGAGTATAAGGGTCTATGAATTGATTCCTGGGTTATTCCAACATTTAGAGATGAGAAGGATAAGAGCTTTGTAGCAAAGTGGAATGTGAATTAGAAGACTCAAGAGGCAGATAATCTCAAAGGCCAAGTGAACGAAGTATTTCAAGAACAGAGTAAGCAACTATTTAACATGTTGCTGGTAGATGAATTAAAATAGATCCTGAGAAAATGACCATTTAACATGACAATGTGAATATGATTGGAGAACAATTTCAGTGGATTAATGAGAATCAAATGAATTCATGAGAAAATGGGAAATCAGGGATTGGAAACAACGAGTATACACAATTTTGTTGAGGAGTTTTGCTATAGGTAAAGCTGAGAAATGAAGTGTGAGAAGTGAGAGAGAACCTTTTTTTTTAAATTGAAATGACTATACCATATTTGTATGTTTATAGGACTGAGAAAATACAAAGGAAATTTGATGATACTGGGGAAGAAACAACTTCAGAATTGATTTCCTTGAGTGAAGAGTAGATGTGATCCATTGCAAATGGAATGGTTATCTTGGATTTTCTACAAGGAAGGAATGCAGAATGTATAGGTTGTTGGTAGCTTGGTGGGAGACCATGTAAAATTTCTCTCTTGATTGCTTTGTTTTCAGTTATCCATCTGTCTGTCTATCCATCTATCAATATATTTCAGATATATAAATCTGTAAAACCTATAATAAATTAATTATGAGAAATTCACTATAAGAAATAAGATTACCTCTAAATAGATTACCTCTAAAGATTAAGTTGCTCTAATCCTAACTAGTGTTTGTCTTTACTCAAGGTTATCACACAAAATAAATATCCATGCATAGATTTTTAGTAACTTCTAGAAATGTAGAGGGAATATGACTAGCAGCCCTAACATACAAAGAAGGAAATATCTTTGTTATAGGGATTTGGTTATTAATGAATTGATAATGAATAATATAATTATACTACCTCCCCAGAGTAATCTAGGGGTACAGAAAATGTATCTTTACAAATTTCCCCATGGTGGAAAAAAAATTTTCCATAAAGTTAACCTAGAGACACAGAGGAAAAGCCATGTGTGGAGCCTTGCGGATCAAAGGACATATCATGGTTACAAAGCAATTTCCTAGTTTTGCTAGAGAATTATGCAGTGAAAAAAAGATTCACATTATTTTTTAAGATAACGTGAAAACTTTCAATTTTATACTCTAATGGTCTTAGTCCCTCTCAAAATACATTATTTCCTGTGCATAAGAAGCTGTTATGTATTTGTTTAGTCTACAGATATGTGTGGGTTTTTTTGAATTACATTCAATTTAGATCTGGTATTAAAAGGAGACACTGCAAATTAAGAGAGTCATCTTACTGACTCTTTTAGAAAAAGAAATAAGATTGTATACAGGAAAATGATTTTTTTTCCCAAAGCTACAATTCAAAATGACATTAAGCTCTACACTACTTTCATCATTTTTTCATTAGAAATATATGCAACATGATCTGTAGCTATAAAATATTAGGCCTGATTTTAACATACCAGACATACATTTAGTGACCTCCTTTCAAAGGTGGCCATTATGCTGCCCTTTCTGAAATAGTATTTGGAAAATGCCTTTTGAAATGGTCTTCAGGATCTCCTGGACAATGACAGCAGTGCAGATAGCATAGTTGTTTATCTTCCCTAACCTCCAAATATAAACAGTGACTATATTACATTAAACACATGTAATCAAAATTTATAACAAAACTAGATGAAAAGGTCTTCCCAAGAATCATAAGTTTTAAGCAGATAGCATTAAGATGGCAATATACAAAAACTGTGTGTTATGTCCATCTTTATGTGCAAAAGAAAGCAGAATCAATGGGTGACTGATGTAAGAGAAAACATAAAACCTCCAAAAGGCAACAAGTATGCACTGGAAAGCACAGACGACTAATTGGAACTTGGTGGCCAAAACTGGAAGGGGTTTTGTTCATTCCAAAAATGAATGTATGCATGTGTCCGTGGAAAATTCTGAAGCTACCTGAGCATTGTGTATCCTGTGAACTCTTGCAACTAACCAGTAAGGACTCTCTTCTAAGAGGATGACCCACACTTATCAGAAGCTATTTAGAATAGAAAGAAATTGAACAGGATAGGAAAAACAGAGATCAAGTGATGAAAAGATCTAGTTGAAAAAAACAGAGCATGAGAACAGAGCCAGGAAATGTCATAAAATAAGCCATCATCATTGTTTAACACTACCTTAAACTTTCGCAGAGGTAGACAATCTATCTGATTCAAGAATGCTTACAATTTAAGTAAACAAAAATTACATGTAAGGACACCTGGGTGACACAGTCAGTTTAGCAAACGACTCTTGGACTCTTGGTTTCAGCTCAGGTCATGATCTTAGGGTGGTGAGATTGAGCCCACATCAGGCTCTGCATCCAGCATGGAGTTTGCTTAAGACTCTCTCTCCCTCTATTATGCTAAGCAAAATAAGTCAATCATAAAAAGATAATCACTATATAATTTCACTCATAAATGGAATTTAAAAAGCAAAACATAGGATCATAGGAAAATGGAGGGAAAAATAAAATCAGAGAGGTGACAAACTATAAGAGACTTAACCATTGGAAAAAAACTGGGGGGTTGCTGGAGGGCAGGTGTATGGGGATGGGGTAACTGTGTGATAGGCATTAAGGAAGGCACTTGATGTAATTAGCATTGGGTATTACATAAGACTGATGAATCACTGAACTCTACTTCTGCAACTAATTATGTTAATTAATAAAATTTGTTTAAAAATAAAGAATAAATAAATAAGCTCTCTCCTTCTTCATCTGCCCCTCCCTCCTTTATCTTTCACTCAAACAAGTACATGGATATTTAAAAAATAAAAAAGTAAATAAAATTATATATATGAACAAAAATATAATATTACATCCAACCCAAGGCTACTATAAGGCAAAGAGAAATAAAGAAGAAAGTAAATTCTCTTAGAAAATGAATGGGAACCAGAGAACACAAAAGAACATATTAAAATCATGCTGTACTATTTCAAAACGAGCTGAAATATACCAAAAAAATTATGTAATGTATAAAAAAACTTAAATGAGAAAACTTTAGAAATGAGAGAGTAGACTCAAAAAATAATTAGAAATAAAGCATTTTACATAAGAAAACTAAACTATAATGTACAAGGAAATAAACACAACAGATATAGCCCTATTAGAAATATAAGCTAAAAAGAAAATAAGAAGTTAAGATTAAAAAAAAAATGAAGAAATAAGAATTTGAAAGTGAAAACTATTGTAGATAAATAAAATGAAGAGAAACTGAATCTCAGGAATCTTATCTACACTTAGATCTCTCCTAAATTTGATAAATCCACCTTGAGCTTGAGCCTAATGTCATAACAGAAAAAACTTATAAGTAGTTCTATACATGAGTGTCTAAATGATAGAAAAATATATATAATATCTTAGACAGAGTATAGATTAGTTGCTTTTAAAGCATGGCTGTAATTTATTTTTTCTATTTTTCCTGCTATAGACTAAATGATTGTGCCCTTACAAAATTGTTATGGGAAAACTTAATCCCCAGTATGATGATATTTGGAAATGGGGATCTTTGGAAGGTGATTAGGTCACGAGGGCAAAACCCTCATGAATAGAATTAATGCTCTTATGAAAGAGACCCCAGAGATATCCTTTGCCCCTTCTACCATTTAAGGACACAACCAGAGGACAATGGTCTAGGATCTAGGAACTAGGAAGTTTCTCACCAGCCACTGAGTCTGCTGGCTTTGATCTTAGACTTCCTAGGCTCCAGAACAGTAAGAAATTATTTTCTATTCTTTAAAATCCACCCAGAATATGGTGACTTGTTACAGCAGCCCCAACTGATTAAGGTAGCGCCCATCAGGTTGGGTAACTCTCTCCCATCTTTAATTAGGTCTTGTAACTGCTTTGACCATTGACAATGAGAAAATTCATTAAAAGACCTTGCAGTTTCCCCTTTATTCACAGAGAGTAACAGAGCCCTTTGTATCAGTAAGATATCTATAACATTGAGGCCCCCATCTGTAGAGAGAACATGTAGATATTCCACCAATAGTTTGAGCCAATCCTGGCCCTAGTCATCCAAATCCAGCCACCAGAAGTAAGTGAAAAAGCTACTTTATTCATCAATTTTCCATCCCCAAATATCATGGAGTAGAGAAGAACTATCTCCTCTCTATCCTTTCCGAATATCTTTTCCAAAAATCTGTAAGCTTAATAACACAATTGTTGTATCGGCTATTAAGTTTTGGGGTGGTTTGATAAGTATATATATATACATATATATGTATGTATATATATATATATATATATATATATATATATGGAACATGGTCACATAATCTAGCACATTTTCTGGAATTTAAACAAAAGGAAAACAAATCCTTTGGTTATGTAAGGGGAAAATGTAACTTGTGGAAAAGGAAATTAGAGTATCAAGATTTCCAATTTTATTTCAGAGGAAAATAAGCTAAATATGTAAGATTCTCAAAAAAGTATGATAAGCTATTTATATCCAGGAAAACTCACCTTCAATTATGAAAGTCATAATTGGTTGTCAACACACAAAAACTCAAGGAATATAGTTCCTTTGTTTGTTTGTTTGTTGTAAGATTTTATTTAGTTATTTGACAGAGAGAGATCACAAGTAGGCAGAGAGGCAGGCAGAGAGAGAGGAGGAAGCAGGCTCTCTGCCGAGCAGAGAGCCAGATGTGGGGCTCGATCCCAGGACCCTGAGATCACGACCTGAGCCGAAGGCAGAGACTTCAACCGACTGAGCCACCAGGCACCCCAGTTCCCTTGTTTTTATCCTAATACATATGATAAAGCTCATAGAGAATGAGCTTTGGAGAGCTGAATGGACTGTCAAAAAATGACTGGAGAAACACTGATATAAGGACATGGGGTGGGTTTAACATATATAAACAGTTGTAAAACTGAAGTTGAGGATTAAGTAGGAGAGAGTATAGTATTTAATGACTATAAAAGTTGATGTTGTAAATATAATAAAACATTAAAATATGCAAGGAGAGTAGGGAAAACATGTTGAGAAGCATTTTAATGTTTTTTATTAATTATGATTGAAATAGTACTACTGTTGTTTTTGTGAGACTGCTATATGAATAATGTGGAGTAGAATAAATAGTTACCATCCTCTGTGTCCTTCAGAACCAGGATTTTTAGTGTGGAAGAAAGAAGATCTAGATATATTTGGAATGAGTTCAAGTAAAAAGCCTATAGTCTAATTTGAATTGAAATTATCAGTATGAACTCACAAGACATTTTATCCTTAAATATATTGCGTTAGGTATCTATCACACCACCTGAAACACCACCTGAAAACTTAATGGCTTAAGACAATCATTTCATTTGTTCATAAGTCTTTGGATTAACAATTTGGGCTCAGTTGTTCTCTTGGGCATCATTCATATAATGGAAGTCAGGTGACAGTTGAGGGTGGGCTGATCATGCTCCAAAATGACCTCCTTCACACATCTGGTATTTGGTTTAGGCTTCACCTGGACCCTCCCTTCGTGTGGTTTCTCCTCCTCTGAGAGGTTTGCCCAGGTTCCTTCCCTTGGGATTTTAGTCAGCAAGAGGCTGTTATAAGCATTCCTGAGGGTTTTAGATAAATAGCAGTAAGTCATCAAACATTTATCCTGTCTTTCCTACTAATGTACAACCAAATAATCGGTGAGGAAAAGCATTTCTTCATAAAATTATTCTGGTTAGTAAGTGAAAAAAAAAAAGATAGATTAGCACCATTCTGCAACCTTCAATCAAATACAGATCTACGCACTGGTCAGCAACTGATGCTAACATCAAAAAGAATCCAAACCAGTTAAAAGAATCCAAACCAGTTGTGCCTCCTGAAAAACAGAGACAAAAACAAATACATATACATATAATACCCCTATACACGGTCTCACCCAAGGGATCAAACTAAAGCCTGATCAGGTCTCTGGATTTAGTGGCCAGTTTGCAAGAAGTACAGAGGACAAAGCAGCATTTTGTATTACACAAAAAGCATGCAATCTACAACATCCAGATTGTGGGGAAACTCTAGAGGTCACATGGCCTAAATATTAACATTCAAAAACTTTAAGAGAAAAAAAGGGTAGAAAAGCACCCTGGAGCTTAAAGGAGATTTAAAACATGTATCATTTTTTAAATGGGCAAGACTGAACAATAATGTCTAAGAATGCACACTTAAATGATAAAAAAAATCATAAAGAAAGGCAAGAATATTTCTGATGATAAAAATCAATGAAGTGGAGGGTGCATTAGTGACTCAGTGGGTTAAGTGCCTGACTATTGATTTTTGCTTGGGTCACGACCTTAGTGTTGTGAGATTGAACCCTGCCACACTAGGGGTGTGGAGCCTGCTTAAAGATTCTTTCTCTTCAGGCGCCTGGGTGGCTCAGTGGGTTAAAGCCTATGCCTTCGGCTCAGGTCCTGATCTCAGGGTCCTGGGATCGAGCCCCCATTGGGCTCTCTGCTCGGCAGGGAGCCTGCTTCCTCCCCTCTCTCTGCCTGCCTCTCTGCCTACTTGTGATCTCTGTCAAATAAATAAATGAAATCTTTAAAAAAAAAAAGATTATTTCTCTCTCCCTCTGCCCCCACCTCCACTCAAGCATGCTCTTGTGCTCTTGCTAAAAAAAAAAAAAAAAAAAAAATCAATGTAGTGATTATTTTGGAAGGAGCACTGAGATCAGTATGGAGAAGAACATAGGGGCCATCTGGAGTACCAGGCTCAAAGTTCCATTTTTGACAAGGGAGAATGTTTGATGAGGTTTAGGACAGTGATGATACAAATATATCCTTAATGAGTAAAGACTTACAGAAATTCAACAAATCTATTACAGAGATTCAGGCCAATTCTCTAAGAAAAATTCAAAACGCTTCTTTTGCAAAGTACTGGTTACATAATCTTTAAAAGTGACTACTTGGGAGGTGTTAGTATGGGGATGTATATATTCTGTTTACTTATAAATTCATGATGACTTATAGCCACATCTGTTATTTTCAGTATTACTTATACAGTGGAGAACATTTAATCATGTGGTACGAAGAGTGGGAAAATTTTATGTAGATATGTGTAATAAAATGTTTTATTTACCAAAAACACGTTGTTAGAATTCATTTCATATGTGCATACACACAAACATTATCTAAAGGGAGGTCTATACATTTAAAAAGTGTTTCCAAGAATAAAATAAGAAAATGTATGAGGTCTAGACATTTTGAGCAATGGTGTTTAAGAGAGTGGAACCGTCTAACAGAGAAGACATTTGATTGACAGACTTGGGGATGACTCAACTTGTGAAGAGAAGGATAACAATAGTGCTTCAAGCAAACTTTCTATTTCTGCTTGGATTATTTGAGAAATTCAGGCAAAATTCAAGCAGTTGCTTCAACTGTTCACATCACCTCTGTGGTAGCATAAGGCTACATTGGGAAAATGAAGCACACTGATTTAATAACTGACAAGGATGCAGGGTATGTAGAAACTACTGGTGACTGGCATTACTATGCCAATGCTCTGATTTCAATTTTCTATAACTTAAGAGGAAAGTATACAGGTAAGATAATCAGTAATGACATTCTAAAAAAAAGTCTTTCTCAATTGCTTTAATATTTTGATTAAATGTGGATGTAAATAACAAGCCAAAATGCTTTGGGTGTTAATGTTTCATTGTAAATAGCACCGCATATTTCAGAAATCTTGCAGTAATTTATTGCATAACAATATAAACACAACCTATTTCAAAGCAGCAGAGTATAAAGCAAAGGGGATGTTGTCCTTTGAAATGTGTTCAGATAAGGCAGAAGAAAAAATATTAAATTTTAAAAAATGAGAGAGACAAAGAGAGACAAAGAGAGACAAGAATTTCTTTAATAGAATTGAAATTGGTTTCCCTGGACTTAAAATACTAAGGAAGGTAATGAACTAGAAAGTCGCTAGGCCAAAATCAGCCAGGAGGTTATTGCCACGAATCTGTGCTGTCATTCTATCTAGGGAAAATTCATGGATATGAGAGTAGATTACACTCATTTGACTCTAATCTTAATGTGTTTGGACCTAAATGGCAACCAGATTAACACTTTTGAGTGGGATTCCCTTCTTATTGCTTCTGCATCTAGGCTTGAAAATTATATGACTTCTACTTCTCTGTTTTCCTACTCCTGCTAACCCTGATTACAAAAATTCCTTTTTGGTTAAATTTACATTATCTTCATGCATCTATGCATTTCTCTTTCCAGAGGAATAAATGCTGATTTACACAAAAATGAACTCTTCATTGCAGAAGCAAAAGGTATCTTGGGAATATCTTTAGTGAGCCTTCCTATTCTTGACTTTTATACCACAGTGATACTTCTGTTAGACATCTCTCCATTAACTGGTAATTTAAGTGATGTATTTCATTGTAGGTCTTAACAGTAAGCTTCTTTGTGTTTACAAATTGAACCATATTCTTCCAAACCAACCATATACATAATCTGGTCATCTGAAATACAATGGATGAATACATATTTCTGTATTTGGACTCACATAAGTTATATTGGACAACAGATCAGTCTATTAGTCCATTTTGTTCTTATACACATGTATATGTGTAGGTATGCATAGTGTTGGTCTAGATGCTAACTAATATAAATTTATATAAATATCTAATAAAATATTAATTGGTTTTACTTGTATAATGAACAAATTATTCTCCAGTCTCATCATATGCAATATGGGCATGGTTACTGTGCTTATTTCATTGGGTTTCACTTGTTCAAAAAAATACACACACTAGAAAAAATAATGGTTCAAATGAATATCTAAATATTCTAAATATGCACTATAGACAATTTTCTCAAGGAGATAGTAACTTTCAATACTATCTTGGTAAAAAATTATTTTTATATATTTATAAACAAAGTATTCTTTAGATACATATATTTATGTTTGAAAGCAGTTATTACTACATTTGTTCAATCTGCTTTTCTTTAATATAATAACATAATTATATAATATACTACATGGAAAAATAAGCAGCACAAACTATTTCAAGTGGGTAAGAAAGAGATTAGCTAACAAAATTCAGTAAACCAAAACTCAGTCTTTAGTCTAATACATTATTTCCTGAGAAATTTTAAACAAGCTCATGACATGATTGTTGGAAGCCATTTTGATTTGCCCCTATTAATGAAGGTACTTTCAAACAAGAGTATAATAAATGTTTCACAACTACTCAAGGCTAACCTCAAAAGGCTGGCTGCTTCTGTCAGTCTCCAAACTCTCCTCTGAGACTAGACTACTTTTGGAATGTTGGAAGCCATTTTGATTTGCCCCCATTAATGAAGGTACTTTCAAACAAGGGTATAATAAATGTTTCACACCACTCAAGGCTAACCCCAAAAGGTTCTGCTTCTTCTGTCAGTCTCCAGACTCTCCTCTGAGACTAGACTACTTTTGGAATGCACCACTAATTCCTATGAGACAGCAGCAAACTTGCACCTAATTCTAAACACTTTTATAATTTTACTGCTTAGGGCCTCTTGGTGTCTCAGTTGATTAAACATCAGATTTTGGCTCAGGTCATGATCTCAGATTCCTGGGATCAAGCTGAGAGTCAGGTTCTGTGCTCACTGAGGAGTTTGCTTCTCCCTCCCCCACTCACTCTCTCGCCCACTGTCCCTCACCCCACTCATGCTTGCTCTCTCTCTCTCTCTCTCTCTCTTAAATAAATAAATAAAAATCTTTAAAAAAATTTTACTACTTAATAAAATGGGTAGTTGCCAGGAGCTGAGGGCAGGGGTGGGGAGGTGAGATGTTGGTTAAATGGCATAAACTTACAGTTATAAGATGAGTAAAATCCATCATATGTCAATAGAACAGACTAGAGAACCTAGAAATGGACCCTCAGCTATATGGTCAACTAATCTTCAACAAAGCAAGAAAGAATATCCAAAAATGATAGTCTCCTAAACAAAAGGTGTTTGGAAAACTGGACAGCAACATGTAGAAAAATGAAACTAGATCACTTTCTTATACCATACACAAAAATAAACTCAAGATGGATGAAAGACCTAAATGTGAGACAGGAAACCATCAAAATCCTAGAGGAGAACACAGACAGTAACCTCTTTTACCTCAGCTACAGCAGCTTCTTACTAGACATGTCTCCTGAGGCATGGGAAGCAAAAGCAAAAATGAACTATTGGGACTTCATCAAGATAAAAATCTTCTGCATAGCAAAGGAAACAATCAAAATAATGGAAGAAGATATTCTCAAATGGCATATCAGCTAAAGGGCTAGTATCAAAAACTATAAAGAACTTAACCAAACTCAACACCTCAAAATCAAAAAGCCAGTCTAGAAATGAGCAGAAGACATGAACAGAGATTTCTCTAAAGAAGACATCCAGATGGTTAAAAGAGACATGAAAAAAAAAAATGCTCAATATCACTCATCATTATAGAACTATGAATCAAAACACAATGAGGTACCATCTCACACCAGTCAGATGGCTAAAATGAACACATCAGGAAACAGCAGATATTGGCGAGGATGTGGAGAATGGGAAATCCTCCTACACTGTTGGTGGGAATTCAAACTGGAGCAGCCACTCTGGAAAACAGTATGGAGGTTATTCAAAAAGCTAAAAATAGGGACACCTGGGTGGCTCAGTTGGTTAAGCCACTGCTTTTGGCTCAGGTCATGATCCCAGGGTCCTGGGATTGAGTCCCGCATTGGGTTCCTTGCTCAGTGGGGAGCCTGCTTCTCTCTCTGCCTTTGCCTGCCACTTTGCCTGCTGTGTTCTCTCTCTCTCTGATAAATAAATAAATAAATAAATAAATCTTTAAAAAAAAAGCACCAAAAAGCTAAAAATAGAGCTATCCTACAACCCAGCAATTAAACTACTAAGTATGTATCCAAATGATACAAAAATAGTGATTCCAAGATACACATGCACCCCCAATGTTTATAGCAGGAATGTCCATAATAGCCAAAATGTGAAAAGAGCCCAGATGCCCATCAACTGATGAATGGATAAAGAAGGGCCCTTCTTTACACACACACACACACACACACACACACACACACACACTGAAGTATTACTCAGCCATCAAAAAGAATGAAATCTTGCCATTTGCAGTGATATGGGTAGAACTAGAATATATTATGCTAAGCAAAATAAGTCAGTGAAAGACAAATACAATATGACTTGACTCATATACAGAATTTAAGAAACAAAACTGATGAATGTAGGGAAAGGGAAAGAAAAATAAAGTAAGATAAAAACAGAGAAGGAGGTAAACCATAAGAGACTCTTAAGTATAGAGAACAAGCTGAGGGTTGCTGGAGGGGTAGTGGGTGGGGTGATGGGGTAATTCCGTGATGGGCTTTAAGAAGGGCATTTGATGTGAAGAGCACTAGGTGTTATATGCAACTGATGAATCACTAAATTCCACTCCTGTGACTGATAATACACTATGTGTTAACTAACTTGAATTTAAATAAAACCTTTAAAAAAAAAAAAAGATGAGTAAGGTTTGGAGATCTAATGTACAGCATGGGGACTCCAGTAAAGAATAATGTATCACGAACTAGATAGTTACCATGAGAGTGGAGCTTTCACCCCAACAGCAGCAAAACAGTAATTATGTGAGATAAAGGATGTATTAACAAACCTTATTGTGGTAAACATTTTCCAATATATATGCTTATCAAATTACACATTGTATACTTTTAACTTATGCAATAGTGCAATGTTTTAGGTCAATTTTATATCAGCAAAGCTGAAAAAAAATTGCCATTCCAGATATTCTGTAAGACTGACTCCAAAGGGAAAAAAAAAGTATGTACCTCAATAGTATTAGCACCACCACATTTAAATGACTGCTTTGTATAGAATTCTCCCAGCTTGTTTCTCTGAGTTGATTTTCATCTGCTTAATTATACAAGTATAGGAACCAATAAAATCATACAAATCAATATAATAACTAAACAGATGAAAAACAATAAAGCAGAAACATATGTGCACATATTATTATAACTATCCAACTAAAATAAAATCTGCTAAAATTATCCCACTTGGAAAAGCTCATTTTAATGATTTTTCTGACATAAGAAATAGTCTTTCAAAAACACTTTTTACACACAAAAATATGCAATTAATGAAGACACACACATTCCGCTTTCTAAAGCACCTTAATGAATAGATATCGCAGCAGCAAATCAAGAACAAGAACAACACCACTTCTGCTTACAGAGTTCTCACTCAGCTTCAAGGCCACTGCAGTACTTCAGAGGAGAAAGAATTTGGCAAATAGACTACTCAGGAAGCAACAGATCTATTTTGTAAAGTAATGGAAAATCTTCTATGATTTAGTTATATATTGAAATATTTCTACACTTTTTCATTTGTTGATCCTTGAAGCAGCAAAGAAGGAAAAAAAAATAGGTTGATGGGAAGCCTAAGTAAAATGTTTTGTTAATGTTTTTTCATGTTTTTTGTTCTTCCCTTTTCATTAAAGAAAAAAAATATAGAATGTGTTTTTATGAGACCATTGAATCAAAGATCTTAATGCAAATTATTTTTATCCTTTTTATGCAAAGATAATTTTAAAAGGAATGGAATGGTGTCTTCATAAATGTGTCATTCTATATTCAGAAATTAATGATTTCTGGGCTCTTAATGTGAAGGTTAAGAAAATATGAAGAGAATGTGTGTGTGTGTGTGTGTGTGTGTGTGTGTATGTGTGTGTGTCTATATGTATATGTAGAGGAGGGTAAACATAATAGACAACTATTTCTTCTAGGTATGATTCTATTTTCCCCCAGCAAATCCTGAATTACTAATCAAACCTCATAGCTCTTAAAGTTGAAGTAACTTCCGAATTCCTTCCTATCTTTTGTGAGGCTGATTAAATTTAGCACTCATGATATATAAGCTTTTAAAACAGAAGAGCATATTTGACATGAAGCAATTAGACTAGGAAACACTGTATAGATTTCTTTCCTCACATTTTTTCCCACACACACCTCTGTTCTAATTTCTAGAAATAGATATCTTTTACTGAAAGGGCTCCATGGGCCATGCTCCTTTATTGAAGAAACAGTGAAAGTGATGGTGTTGACCCCTCCTCAGGCTGACCAGGGATGACTGGCTTTCTGGTTTTTCCTCTTGGAAAATGTCCAGATCAGGACCAAGAGTCCTGAGACAATTTAGACTTCCACTGAAATGACAATAGAAGGAAGTTTAGGCCATATTAATGGATATTTATAAAATATTATATATCCAAATATCAGGAAATGGATTCTTTGCAATGGCACATGAAACATACACCAAGTATAGGCAATAAATCAACTCTTATAAGTTTAAAGAATCAAAATGTCATGGAGTATGTTCTCTGACTATTATGCCATTAATTTAGAAATCATTAACAAAGATATATCTGGAAAATCTTCATGTATCAGAAATTAAATAATCCACTCCTAAATAAATCATAGATTTGTAGAATAAGACCCAATGAATATTTAAATGGTGTTTCTTTTTTCCTTTTTTAAAATTATTACTGTGTGTGTTCCCTTATATCTTTTTAAAAATTCAATTAGCCAACATATAGTATATCATTAGTTTCAGATGTAGAGTTCAGTAATTCATCAGTCGCATATAACACCCAGTGCTCCTCACATCGCATGCCCTCCTTAATGCCAATCACCCAGTTATACCATCCCCCTACCCACCTTCCTTTCTGCAACCCTCAGTTTGTTTCCTAGTCAAGAGTCTTTCATGATTTATCTTCCTCTCTGACTTCTTCCTATTCAGTTTTCCCTCCCTTCCCCTATAATCCTCCACACTGTTTCTTATATTCCACATATGAGTGAAACCATATGATAATTGTCTTTTTCTGATTGACTTATTTTGATATATCTAAATAAATAATAATGAAAACTCAGTATTTCAAAATTCAGGAATCCCAGTTAGTCAACGTTTGGAGGGAAATATATATTTTTAAATGCTTCTATTAGAAAAAGGGCAAGATGCAAAATCATGCTACTACTTTACAAAGATATTTTACAAAAAACAAATTAAATGAAATTAAAAGAAATGAAATAATAAAAATAATACCAGAAAAAATAAAAATAATAATAATACCAAGAATCAATGAAATACAAAATAGAGAAATAGTAAAATCAATAGCTAAAATTAGTTCTTTGATGCAGTTAAAAAAATTATTAAATTCCTCAGAAGACTGATCATGAAAATAAAAACGAGAGAGATATATACACAGTACCAATATCATAATAAGGAGGAATGTTATTAGATAATATTAATATTTAAAATATAACAACATTGTACCAATAAAATTGACAGGTAAAATGTATATATTCCTTAAAAATCACAACTTACCAAATGTGAATCAAAAAGACAAAAAAAATCTAAGTAGCCCTATATCTGCTGTTAAAATTTTTTAGTTGAAAAAAAAAAAAAACAGGGGTGCCTGGGTGGCTCAGTTGTTAAGCATCTGCCTTCAGCTCAGGTCATGATCCCAGGTCCTAGGATCGAGCCCCACATCAGGCTCTCTTCCCAGCGGGAAGCCTGCTTCCCCCTCTCCCACTCCACCTGCTTGTGTTCCCTCTCTCACTGTGTCTCTCACTGTCAAATAAATAAATAAATAATCCTCAAAAAAAATTTTAAATACAAAAATAAAAAATTCCAGACACAGATAGCTTTGCTGATGAATTATACAAGGCATTTATGGAAGATATAATATGGTATCATGCAAAGTTTTGGGAAAATCATAAGAGGAAAGAACATTTCCCAGCTTGCTCTTTAGAAGCCCACATAACCTTGAAACAAAAGTCAAGCCTATCACAAGCAAAGACAAATATAGACTGTTTTCCTCATGTACATTAAAAAAATTAATAAATTCCACCCAACAATACATAAAAAGGATAATATATCATGACCAGATAGGTCTTACCCCAGGATTATAAAATGGTTTAGCACAAAAATCAAAGAATGGTATCTGCTACCTATATTTAAAAATCGTATAATGACATCAAGAGATACAGTAAGCATCATTTCACACAATTCAACATGATTCACAATAAAAACTGTCAGAAACCTAAGAAGAGAATTTCCCGATCAAAAAATAGACAGCCATATATCAACCTGTAGCTCACATCTCATTTAATGGGGAAATATTGAATACTCCCTCCATCTCAATATTGAGAACAAGAAACGATTGTCTCCTTTTTTTTTTTTTTTTTAAAGATTTTATTTATTTACTTTTCAGAGAGAGAGAGCAAGCACAGGCAGACAGAGAGGCAGGCAGAGGCAGAGGGAGAAGCAGGCTCCCTGCCCAACAAGGAGCCCGATGTGGGACTCCATCCCAGGATGCTGGGATCATGACCTGAGCCGAAGGCAGCCGCTTAACCAACTGAGCCACCCAGGCATCCCCGACTGTCTCCTTTTAACATTTCCACTCCACTACTCAACAGTGAGATCACATCTATCCAAACTCTTCCGAAGGGTGTGGTCTTCAGACACTCACTACAGTGATTACTTGTAGCCATAATTTTCTCTCTAGTTCCTACAGTAATTTTGTTCAAAGAGCTTCTAAGAAAATTTAACCAGGATTTATGTCACATAGGTGAATTATGGATGTCTGCTAATGAAAAAGTGCAGCTCCCCTGTTTTTCTAAAATCCATGTTAATGGTAAATGAGCCAAAGTTTAATATGTCCCGTTATCACATGACTAGATCAATAAGCCTTTGCAAAGCACATCAAGCTTTATATAATTATATAATTACAACAGCATTCAAAGGGAACAGGTTAAAACTTTATAACCTCAATTAATTGGATTTGAAATTTCAATGTGATACAAGATGATAATTCAAAACATGTGCTTAGAGTATAATAATTTGGGGAGATATAACAGGATATTTTATGGTATCAGTGGAGTTTTATAATTATAATTTTATAAAATATTATAGGGAGGCATATAGAAATCTGAGAACCAATGTGGCAACTATTTATTTTACAATAGCAGAAAAAGTTCCCACTGACAGTTTAGTAGGAATTTAAAAGGAAAGAAGGCATTCTGGGGCACCTGGCTCAGCCAGTTAAGTGTCTTCCTTAGGCTCAGGTCATGATCGCAGGGATCCTGGGATTAAAGCCCACATGAGACTCCCTGCTCAGCTGGGACCCTGCTTTTCCTTCTCCCTCTGCTGCTCCCCCTGCTTATGCCTCTCTCTCTCTCTCTCTCTCGATTTCTCAAATGAATAAATAAATAAAATCTTTACAAAAAATAAAAGGAAAGAAGGCATTTTAATAGCACTGTTCCTCAGATGAAAGAAGACATAAACACCATACATGAGAAACAGCCAATAACCATTAATTGTAGTGCCTTTAAATAAAATTTGAAGAATAATTTGAGTTACAAAATATTGTGCTAATGAATTGGAAAGAGTGAGCAGTTTAATTTTATGAGTGTGCTTTCCCAGTCTGATTAGGGTCATTCATTCATTTTCCCCTGAGCAATTAGTTATGGAGAAACAACCATATGCCTGGTACTGTGTTTGGTAATGGAAACTGAAAATAAAAAAGTAGATAAGACATGGAATTCCTGATCCAGTATAAGAAATAGAGGAGACAATTGGTAAATTATTATATCAACACCATATAGTAACTGTTGCAATTATGTGAACAGATGTGGAGTATACAACATCTAGTTAATTCACGACTTGAAGAGGAAGAAGCAGTGTTACCACAGATGCTTTCTAACAAGCTTGTTTTCAAGTCAGGGTTTTCATAGATAACTGGACGTTTGCTATATGAGAAGGGGAAGAAAATTCATCCAGGCAGAGGGGGAAAAAAAAAAAAGAAAAAACATTGCATTATTAAATGACACCTTGCTTGTTTGAAATGTTGAAAAACTCAGAGTAGTGGGATCCCAGGTTGTACCTTGTAGCAAACAGGTGGAGAGGCTTGGGGAAATAGAAAGGAAACATGAAGCTTTAAAGAGAAGCTTAAGCAAAGTTGTGGATCACGTTATAGCCTAAGGCAAGGTGGAAATTTTTCCCATAGACGAACAACAAGGAAGAGTTACTTTAAAACAGGAAGTTACGTAACAAATTGTGGTTTTAGAATGACCTTAATGTGGCAATTTCTCAAATGGATCTGACTAGTGAGAAACTTGCAGGATAGTAACCAGTTGGGAAGCTAAAGCAGTATTTCAAGGGAAAAAGGAGAAGCTGGATTTGTAGAGAGGTAATAATAGCATCTAAAATAGAATTCTGTACTATCCCTATGTAGATGAGAGCTGCTGATTTTTGTAATTAGGTACATTGCATAAAAAGGTCTATGACATCTGTAATCCTTTTACACGATTTCTATCTTTGTTTCTTTATTAATTCCTCTCTTTCCTTTCCCTGTATGGCTAACAATGCATCCTTTACGCTAAAAGAGCATAAAAGTGATCTGTGTTTGATTCCTCATTGATGTATCTGAATGATTTAAAACAACAAAATTCTAGATGGAGATATTGAAATTTCTTTAGCATGTGCTGAAGCACCTTTTAGAGATAAAAATCCCTAATAATGCCAATCTTCCTCTCATTCGCTATTTGATTTTGGTGAAGGAAGAAAATAAGAGGTTTATGATTTTCTCTGTAAGAATGATCATTTTATGCTCTTGCAAAAACAGTAGGATATATGTGTGTATTTGGGGAGCGGGGGCTTGCTACTGATCATCTTATCAACATAGAGAAGAGATGAGATCAAAGATCCCAGCATTAAGGTTTTTCTTTTTTTTAATTTGCAGTTTTAAACCAAATTTTATAAGAAAAAAATAATACACCTTAAACT
Organism: Taxidea taxus jeffersonii; assembly: GCA_003697995.1. Lineage (NCBI taxonomy): Eukaryota > Metazoa > Chordata > Mammalia > Carnivora > Mustelidae > Taxidea > Taxidea taxus. The sequence continues at coordinate 109,471 of ML105327.1, forward strand.
GCTGAAGTCGGTTTTTAAAAACTTTGCAAAGCACAATGCTTGGCAAAATAAAGGGTATAAAGTGATAGTCGTGTTTGATGAAATAGTCTGTTCTATGATGGAATTTGAGCAACACCATACTTTGCTCAGAATTTCAATAGTTTGGTGGTCTGTTCCTCTCAAATTCCAGCAGATTCTCAACTTGACAAGGGACTTTGGTCTGCTATTTCACAGGGAACCACATTTAAGTCAGGTAGAACTGTTGATGTGCTCAAAGAATGTGTTATTCCTAGGGGTGTGTACAGACCTCTGGGTAGAGGTGTGAAGGATAGGGAGAGAGGTGCATTCTCCCACTGAGGCTTATGACAGGCTGCTGTAACCTCCTGCTAGAGAGAATTGGTCGGTTCGTGCAGCCTGGTGACAACCCTTAGCCTTTGCATATAGAACAGCTCAGTGAAAATAGGGGAGACATCTTTCCCTTCTATGTATCTTACCACTTAAAATAGCCTTGAATATGGTAGACACTTAAAAACTTTATTCAATCAAATTAGTCTAAATGCCCCAAATGCTTAATGGATGGTACATTTTCCCTATCTTCCCAATTGCAAAGTTATGCGAAAAGGGATGCCTCAAAGGCAAAACAACATCCGTATCTTTTTTCTTTTTTTTTTTTTCTGTATATTTTTTCTTTTTCTTTCCATATATTTTTTAATGCAGCATGAGGAAAGTGTGGGGGAAAGCTGAGTCTTGATGAACCTTTGATTTAACTGTGAGTCCTGCTGCAAACTAACTAAAAGCAAGTTTCCTAGCCTTGCTCAACCTCACTTTCCATGTCTATAATTAAAAGTGAATGGGGTGGTTGGCTGGTTCAGTAGGTTTGATGTATGCTTTCAGGCTCAGGTCATGATTCTGGCATCCTGGGATCAAGCCCCAGTCGGCTCCCTGCTCAGCGGGTAGTCTGCTTCTCTTTCTGCCCCTCACATGACTCAGACTCTGTCTTTCAAATAAATAAATAAATAAATAAATGTAACTGATTCTTCCATCTCTTCAATGACACAGTTTTCCTGGAGATTATGAATTGTGATCACAGACAAGGAAAGAAGGAACACTAGTTTTGTGTACACACACATACACACGCATGACACATGAGTTATTAACCACGGGATGCTTTAGACAATGGAGCTTCTACCTTCCTCCTATATCTCACCACTCACCCCCCTACTTCTCTGCCGCAATGAAACATGATTCCATTAAGGATGGAAGTGCACTGGTTAAGATTATCATTCACCTTGCAAGTGACACAAAGCTCTATCCAGAGGCATAAGCTTCCATTTTCTTTGCTATTTCTACATCGTGATTTTACTCTTCCGTCTATTCATTTTATATCATAATAAAGGTGAGATGGCTTGCGACATTGAAGATATAATTTGGCCAAGTATAAACAGAGCACCAGAAATTGCTGAACAGGAGGATGATTACCCTGTCAGCTGAGATACGCGGGCAGGTTTGGGGATAACAAGTAATCACAGCATTCACGGTATTCTGCAGGCTGAACCTCCTCCTCCGTTCATAAGGAGCAGCTAGTGACATTTAACTTGTCGCTTTGTTATGTCAACACTTATGTATTGGGTTTTTTCAACGATGACATGAAGTTTCTTCACCTTACCAATATATTTTCACTTTATATTATATCAAAATTATAAAAACCGCTTATGTTACAGTTATTCTTTAAATTAGAATGCTTTACGGACATATAAGGAAAAAAGCACAAAAAATATATAGATGGTACTCACGAATATATTTCTAATAAATGTTTTTTTCTGCCAAAAAAAGATGACTAGCAAATAACTATTCAGTGATTTTTAGAATCAAACTCATCCTAGAAGCCTGCACGGACCCTCTGTCATAGTTTCTAGGCGCTATTAGGACATCTAAGAACTAGAAAAGTTTCTTGCAGCTTTTCAAAATTATCCAGTTTCAAATCACAAATATTTATTAACACTAGAGACACTAGAAGTCTAGGGGTCCCCTGTGTCCTGGGCACCTCTCTGCAAAGAGGTGGTCTGCACCTGTGTTTCTCAGAATTTAACCTGTGGATCCTATTAAAATGCAGATTCTGGCTCCCTACCTCTGGGATAGGGCCTGAGAGTCGGGAGCTCTAACAAGCTCCCAAGGGAGGCTAGTGCCAGTGGATAGTGGAATGCACTTTAAGTAGCAACTGTATAGACTCTTCCCTCCCCAGGAAACACTAACTGCTGGTTTCTTGCTGCATCAACCACATTAAAGGTGAAGGTGCGGAGGCATGTTTCGGCAGGTACTGTATCAAGTGTTATCTCTACTAGCATAGTGCCTAACATAAGTAGGAATTATTGCTTATCTGCCGAACGATTAATCTAGGCTGTGAAGTTTGATCCAAACTAGGGCCCTGTTTGTGTAGCTATCACAACTACAGGGATGTCTGAACTGTGTTAAATAGTAAGGATAATAGTAAGGATGTGAAAAAGTGAGGAATCCTTTGCAATCTCCAACAAAATATCTTTTAAACGGAAAGAGTCACAAGATATTGTTCTCTGATTAATTCAGGCATTAATTCATACAGCATTAGGAGAAGCAAATTAAACTTTTGGAGTATGAGTGTGGAGTCTTTTAGTTATGAGCTTATTTTAAATTTCTGTCGTTTTGCTATGCAAAATGATGTGGCTCATGTTCGGTGTCTCCGTGTGTCATTATTTTTGAATATCTTTTAAATCAATATATGAACTTAATTTTTTAATATTTTATTTATTTATTTGTGTGTCTGTGAAAGAGAGAGAGTGTGCTTGTGTGCAGGAGCAGAGGGAGGGACAGAGGGAGAGGGAAGAGCAGACCCCCCATTGAGCAGGGAGCTTGACAAGGGTGGTGGTGGGGGGCGGTGGGCTGGATCCCAAGATCCCAGGATCATGCTCTGAGCCAAAGGCAAACATTTAACCAAGTGAGCCACCCAGGTGCTACTATATGTGAACTTTAAATATCACACTAATGTTATTGGTGGGTCAACATCTGGGCAAAAAAGTACTTCCTAGTTTTATTTCCATTTTTTAAAGAAATAATTTATTAAACACATTATACTCTATCAAAAGAGAATTTCCAATATACTCTCAGAGTCACCAATAAGAAAAATCATAGATCTTTAGGAAATAGATAGAACATAGCTTTTCATTTGACCACATAATGTGTATGGGGGCTATGAAGAGAAATCTGCCTCCTAATGTTATATAGTCTGAACTTCTTTTTCTTCTAAACAACAAAGTTAAAGAGATAAAAAACAATAATACGGAAAGGAGCAAATACTGGTATGATAGCTGTGTTCACATGTTTTTAGTATCATTGACATTTCATAAATTTGAGGCAAGATTAAAAATAGAATGCATTTCTTCACTGCATCAAAAAGAATTACAAAAAACTTGATTTTTAATTTGTTTTAAAACATAAAAAATGTTAAGCCGATTTAGGTGGTTCTTATTTATTTATTTGTTTGTTTGTTTGTTTTAATTTAAAAAGGGACTGTAACTGACTTTAGGATTCTGAAGCAATTACTTTCCTGAGCATCCACTACTGGTTCGATTTTAGACTGTAGAGAATGGCTCCCTCTACTGGTCAAACTGTTGGTGATGTATATGTGAAATACTTGAATGACCCAAATTCCAAAACACTGAATATGAAAAACATTTGGCACTTTAAGAATAGCTGCTGACTAAGTTAGTGCTATTTGTAATGCCCTGAAAACAAAAAGAATTAGGTGTGCAGTAATACCATAAGTTCTTAACTTATTTAGAAAAAATGTGTTCTGTTCCCTATTACAAATTAACCAGAAGAGGGAAGATAGTTCTAAAAATAGTAAAGATAGATGGATAACCAAAAACGTTTATCTAAATATAAAATACTATATTTCTCAGCAATTATACCCCTTTTTCTAAGCTAAACGATACTGCAGAATACCTACTTTTTTCTGAATTCAGATGTCTAGATTGCCTCCAACTGAATAATATTTAACTTAGACCCGTACAGTTTGTCTTTTCAGCTAAATTATGCATTTCCTGAAAGGAGGAAATATTTTCTATATTCCTAACTTAATAGTCAAACTTTTAATACATTTAAAAGACTTTTGTGACTTTTGAAAAATTTAATCCTGCTGGTTGCAGTTTTTCTTCTTTCATTTCCAAATTGTTTACAAATCAATTTCAAATCTGATTAAAAAGACTTTCTTACTTCAGTGCTAACATGTAACTACATTTTAGATCATATCTACAGCATACTAAAGGAATTATTTTAAATTACTCTTATAGTGTATCATTTTTTCTTATAGTTTTCTCTTTTTAAATCTGGCTTGCCATGAAAATCAAGATTTTTAAAAATTATGCTAAAAATTAACAATTTGGTTGTACTAAAAAATTAATAACTTGGAAGATCTCAAGCTTCTGTTCTACTCGCCAGTAACAGTGATCAAATTTATTTATGTTGAAGAGGGGGAAAAAAGCACAAGCATGTGAAGTTATTGTCCCAGCAAAATTCACCTAGTCATTACTTGGTAGATTGCCTCTTGAATTCAAATCAGAGCTCATTCAACTAGAACCATCTCAGTGATGCCTTTTAAGGTTTATAGGACCAAAGTTTTGCTACACCTGGCATCCTTCAACATTACCACCACAAAAGGTATTTCTGTACTCAAATTCAGATTTTGAATTCTGCCTATCTTTGTGGAACTAATAATTTTCTTTTTGAATTATATTTTTATTCTTTTTACTCTAGTTATTTTGCAATCCACCAACAGCTAAACTGCCAGAAAATTAATACATGTACTTTAAATTGAATAACATTTTCAATACAATCTTCTTGGAACCTTATAGATTCAGAGTTTGTGTCTTTCTCTAATCTCTTAAAAATATTATTACACAGATTTTCATACTCTTGCATATAAAACATTGACAACTATTCAAGTGAACATATTACATTAGGCACAACGTAAACTCATTGGTGTGAATACAAGTCAAACTTGTAAAAAAAATTATAAAAATTTCAAATTCCACTATTCACAATAAAGAATTGCTTTTTTTCCCTAACATCACCCTAATAAGAGGATGTGAAAAAACTGTGTTTCTATGTAGAGATTATAAATCTATTTAAGATTGGAATGGCCTTTGATCTTATCTAAATGTAAAAGTATTACTATAAGCTGTTATCAAAGTGAAAAAGTATGCAAATGAATAGGTCTCTAGAATTAGAACTTTGGAACCAGGTGGTTAGTGGGAACTTTGGAACCAGGTGGTTAGTGGTATGAAAAGTTTAACTGATGCTGAACATTTAACAAGAGAAGTGAATAATCTTACTTTTTTCTAAGCATTTTCTGATCGAAGAGCAGGTTTAAAAGCCAAAAATGGCCTTTAATTTTTAATTAAATGTAAGCCTAAAAAACATCTGACTTAAAGACACCATGGAAATGATTTAATACCCCATTAATACTTGTCTGAATCTTGTGTTTCAGTTTTAGATACATTAATGGGACTCCAAAAAATATCTTTAAAATATATGTAATTGAATTGATCTAATCTTAGCATTTTGAAGAATCCCAGAGGTCACCTAATGCAACCTTTAGTTAGTACATCAGTCTTACACCATTTCTAACAAATGGTTATCTAGTTCATGCACAAACACTTTTATCAGTGAGTAGTGTAAAGTTTTTGAAGATATTAGTGGGAAAATATAACTTTTTAAAAGTTTATCTATTGAAAGGGTAAAAATGTGGTGTATGTATGTGTGTGTGTATATATGTGTGTGTGTGTGTGTGTGTGTGTATATAAAAGCACACAGCGGAATATTACTCAGCCATCAAAAAATGAAATTTGTGGGGCGCCTGGGTGGCTCAGTGGGTTAAGCCTCTGCCTTCGGCTCGGGTCATGATCCCAAGGTCCTGGGATTGAATCCTGCATTGGGCTCTCTGCTCAGCAGGGAGCCTGCTCCCCCACGCCTCTGCCCGCCTCTGCCCGCCTCTGCCCGCCTCTCTGCCTACTTGTGATCTCTCTTTCTGTCAAACAAATAAATTAAAAAAAAAAATGAAATTTTGCCAATTGCAATAATGTGGATCAAACTAAAGGGTATTATGTTAAGCGAAATAAGTCAATCAGCAAGACAATTACCATATGATTACACTCATGTGGAACTCAAGAAACAAAATAGAGGTGCATAGAAAAAGGAGGGAAAAATGAAACAAGATATGATCAGAGAGGAAGACAAACCATAAGAGACTCTTAATCATAAGAAACAAACTCAGCGTTGCTGGAGGGGAAAGAGGTGGGGGAATGGGCTAACTGGGTAATGGGCATTAAGGAAGGTGTGTGAAGTAATGAGCACTAGGTGCTATATACAACTAACGAATCACTGAACTTTACCTCTAAAACTAATAATACACTCTATGTTAATCAATTGAATTTAAATTTCCTTAAAAAAAAAGTTTATCTATATGATACCTGAAAAAAAAAGAAGTCTCCTTTTAACTTCTACCCATTAGTCCTTTTTCTGTATCTTGCAAAGTGTTGGTGGTTTTTACTCCATAATTTCTCATATGACATAATCACAAATGTTATATTCTGAATACCTTTTTCTGAATGTTTCTTTTTTAAAATTTTATTTATTTTTTTTATAAACATACAATGTATTTTTAGCCCCAGGGGTACAGGTCTATGAATCACCAGGTTTACACACTTCACAGCACTCACCATAGCACATATCCTCCCCAGTGTCCAAAACTCCACCACCCTCTCCTAACCCCCCTCCCCTCAGCAACCCTCAGTTTGTTTTGTGAGATTAAGAGTCTCTTATGGTTTGTCTCCTTCCCAATCCCATCTTGTTTTGTTTATTCTTTTCCTATCCTCCAAATCCCCCACATTGTATCTCCACTTCCTCATAACTGGGAGATCATGATAGTTGTCTTTCTCCAATTGACTTATTTTGCTAAGCATAATGCCCTCTAGTTCCATCCACGTTGTCACAAATGACAAGATTTCTTTTTTTGATGGCTGCATAGTATTCCATTGTATATATATACCACTTCTTTATCCATTCACCTGTTGATGGACATCTAGGTTCTTTCCATAGTTTGGCTATTGTGGACATTGCTGCTATAAACATTCAGGTGCACGTGCCCCTTCAGATCACTATGTTTGTATCTTTCTTTTTTTTTTAAAGATTTTATTTATTTGACAGAGAGAGATCACAAGTAGGCAGAGTGGCAGGCAGAGAGAGAGACAGAGAACCAGGCTCCCCGCCAAGCAAAGAGCCCAATGTGGGACTCGATCCCAGGACCCTGAGACCATGACCCAAGCCAAAGGCAGTGGCTTAACCCACTGAGCCACCCAGGCGCCCCACTATGTTTGTATCTTTAGGATAAATACCCAGTAGTGCAATTGCTGGATCATAGGGTAGCTCTATTTTCAACTTTTTGAGTTTCCAGAGTGGTTGCACCAACTTGCATTCCCACCAACAGTGTAGGAGGGTTCCCCTTTCTCCGCATCCTCGCCAGCATCTGTCATTTCCTGACTTGTTCATTTTAGCCATTCTGACTGGTATGAGGTGGTATCTCATTGTGGTTTTGATTTGTAGTCCTCTGATGCCAAGTGATGTGGAGCATTTTCTCATGTGTCTTTTGGCCATCTGGATGTCTTCTTTGCAGAAATGTCTGTTCATGTCCTCTGCCCATTTCTTGATTGGATCATTTGTTCTTTGGGTGTTGAGTTTGCTAAGCTCTTTATAGATTTTGGATACTAGCCCTTTAGCTGATATGTCATTTGCAAATATCTTCTCCCATTCTATCAGTTGTCTTTTGGTTTTGTTAACTGTTTCCTTTGCTGTGCAAAAGCTTTTGATCTTGATGAAATCCCAATAGTTCATTTTTGCCCTTGCTTCCCTTGCCTTTGGCGATGTTCCTAGGAAGAAGTTGCTGTGGCTGAGGTCAAAGAGGTTGCTGCATGTGTTCTCCTCAAGGATTTTGATGGATTCCTTTCTCACATTGAGGTCCTTCACCCATTTTGAGTCTATTTTCATGTGTGGTGTAAGGAAATGGTCCGATTTCATTTTTCTGCATGTGGCTGTCCAATTTTCCCAACACCATTTGTTGAAGAGGCTGTCTTTTTTCCATTGGACATTCTTTCCTGCTTTGCCGATGATTAGTTGACCATAGAGTTGAAGGTCTATTTCTTGGCTCTCTATTCTGTTCCATTGATCTATGTGTCTGTTTTTGTGCCAGTACCATACTGTCTTGATGATGACAGCTTTGTAATAGAGCTTGAAGTCCAGAATTGTGATGCCACTAACTTTGGATTTCTTTTTCAATATTCCTTTGGCTATTCGAGGTCTTTTCTGGTTCCAAATAAATTTTAGGACTATTTGTTCCATTTCTTTTAAAAAAATGGATGGGATTTTGATAGGGATTGCATTAAATGTGTAGATAGCTTTAGGTAGCATAGACATTTTAACAATATTTGTTCTTCCAACCTATGAGCATGGAAATTTTTTCCATGTCTTTGTGTCTTCCTCAATTTCTTTCATGAGTACTTTACAGTTCTCTGAGTATAGATTCTTTGCCTCTTTGGTTCGGTTTATTCGTAGGTATCTTATGGTTTTGGGTGCAATTGTAAATGGGATCGACTCCTTAATTTCTCTTTCTTCTGTCTTGTTTTTGGTGTAAAGGAATGCAACTGATTTCTGTGCATTGATTTTATATCCTGACACTTTATTGAATTCCTGTACAAGTTCTAGCAGTTTTGGAGTGGAGTCTTCTGGGTTTTCCACACATAGTATCACATCATCTGCAAAGAGTGATAGTTTCACTACTTCTTTGCCGATTTGGATGCCTTTAATTTCTTTTTGTTGTCTGATTGCTGAGGCTAGGACTTCTAGTACTATGTTGAATAGCAATGGTGATAATGGACATCCCTGCCATGTTCCTGACCATAGCGGAAAAGCTCTCAGTTTTTCTCCATTGAGAATGATACTGGAGGTGGGTTTTTCATAGATGGCTTTGATGATATTGAGGTATATGCCCTCTATCCCTACACTTTGAAGGGTTTTGATCAGGAAGGGATGCTGTACTTTGTCACATGCTTTTTCAGCATCTATTGAGAGTATCATATGCTTCTTGTTCTTTCTTTTATTAATGTATTGTATCACATTGATTGATTTGTGGATGTTGAACCAACCTTGCAGTCCTGGAATAAATCCCACTTGGTCATGGTGAATAATCCTTTTAATGTACTGTTGGATCCTATTGGCTATTATTTTGGTGAGAATTTTTGCATCTGTGTTCATCAAAGATATTGGTCTGTAATACTCTTTTTTGATGGGATCCTTTTCTGGTTTCAGGATCAAGGTGATGCTGGCCTCATAAAATGAGTTTGGAAGTTTTCCTTCCTTTTTTGGGACAGTTTCAGGAGAGTAGGAATTAATTCTTCTTTCAATGTTTGGTAGAATTCCCCTGGGAAGCCGTCTGACCCTGGACTTTTGTTTGCTTGGAGATTTTTGATGACTGTTTCAATGTCCTTCCTGGTTATGGGTCTGTTCAGGTTTTCTATTTCTTCCTGGTTCAGTTGGGCTAATTTATATGTCTCTAGGAATGCATCCATTTCTTCCAGATTGTCAAATTTGTTGGCGTAGTGTTGCTCCTTGTATGTTCTTATAATTGTTTGTATTTCTTTGATGTTGGTTGCTGAATGTTTCTTAGTTTGTTATTATTTTCCTGAAAGTCTAAAGTCAAGAACTGATCAATTTTGGGGGTGCCTGGGTGGCTCAGTGCATTAAGTGCTTGCCTTCGGCTCAGGTCATGATCTCAGGGTCCTGGAACAGAGCCCCATGTCAGGCTTCTTGCACAGCGAGGAGTCTGCTTGAGATTCTCTTTCTGTCTCTGCCCCTCCCCACCCACTCATGCTAGCTCAAATAGATAAATAAAATCCTTTTTTAAAAATGAGCAATTTTTCACACAAAGTTCATAAAAATAGAACATATTAGAAAAATGGATTCTTCATCATCACAAAATATTTAATATGCATATATTACATATATTTAAAAACTAAAATATATTTATAGCATTTTGTTATAAATTAAAAAATAAATAATGTCAAAACTTAGAACAGCTTATTGGTTATAACATTCCACAAAAATTATGTGAAATGCGGACTGTTGGGACAAAGCTGCAGAAATTGAATATTAATTATAAAAGATGTTGTGGGATTATTAAAGAGTTTCATTATTTCTTTTAATTAAAATTGAGGCTCCAGATACACCATCTCCTTCTCAAAGGTCACTTTGACCAGTCCGTGTGCCTTCTTCCCAAAATATTATAGCTACTGTTGCTTTATAAAAATGTTTTCTCTCATAAGAATAAGTGTTATATAATTGTGCATGTAAATAAAGTATATGATGATGGGGAAAGAGGAAGTGGAATTATTTTTGCGATTTGAATTGCTTTCACTTTGACATTTAATAATTTTATGTACATAAGAAATAGTACATTTATCTTTTAGCCTTTTCATTTCTCAAAGATGGTAAAGATAAATCTGTTTCCTGCTGGGAAAATTTTCAAAGAAGTTATAAAGTTTTCAAAATAGCTATAGCCAACAATTCTGCAGATTTCCTTCTCAAATAGTATGAGGTAGTTTACAGACTAATCATTTGATAGAGATTATAGTTCTTTTTACAGGAAATGGGATTTTAGATTTAAATTGTCAGGGTTATACTGTCTTTATTTATTACTCTGATCATTTATAGATATTACAAATGCTCTTGGATGAAGAATTTCAAGAAGAGAGGTAATAGTTTCACAATGAGTGGATGGACTTACGACTAGAGCCTCTAGAAGATTATATATACTATGAAATGTACTTTGCTGAATTGATTTTATCCTTAAATAATTGTTTTTGAACACAACCTTTTGAGTAAACAAGTGCCAAAAGTTACTCCTATTTTTTTGTTCAGTATTTACTCAATTTTATATCTAAAAGGAAGCTAAAGTTAATTGCTACAGCATGAAATGCTAAATTACAGCTTTACATGTGCCATTGAATGTGTAAGATTGAAAAGATTTTCCTGATTTTTTAGACATTAGTATTGAAGACTAACTTTTCTGTTAAGTTACACTATTTTACCAGAATTTCCATCTCTGTAATACAGGTAAATCATGCTAGAATCCTCTTTTTGGAAATAGATACTATACATATTTATACAATATTAGTGATTATTAATATCATTGTTTTTTAAAGTAAATGTTCATAATTTTTTAGTTTCTTGTAATTACTTTAAGGTGTTGTCACTATGTGAAGCTTGCTTTCCATGTGTATGAAAAATAAATGTTGCTCAAAATGGATCATAGACCTCAATGTAAAATGTAAAGCTAGGAAACTCCTAGAAGACAGCACAGGAGAAAACTTAGATGACTTTGGCTATGATGATGACTTTTTAGATACAATACCAAAAGCAAAGTTCATCAAAGAAATCATTAACAAGCTAGACTTCACTAAAATTAAAAACTTTTGCTTTGTGAAAGACAAGAAAATGGGAAGACAAAGTCATAGACTGAAAGAAAACACTTGAAGATGCAGCTGAAAAGATTCTTTTCTAATAGATACTAAAAACTCTTAAGATTCAACAATAAGAAAACAAACAATCCAAATAAAAAATGGGTAAAGGACCTTAAGAGACACTTCAACAAAGAAGATGTACAGATGACAAATAAATTAATAAAAAGATATCCCACACCATATAGCATCAGGGAAATGCATATTAAAACAACAAGAAAATACTAATACACACTTATTAAGACAGCCCAAATCCAGAACTCAGCCAACACCAAATGCTGGTGAGGATGTGGAAAAACAGGAACTCTCATCCATTCCTAGTGGGAATGCAAAGTGGTAAGGCACTTTGGAAAACAGTTTGGCAGTTTCCTCCGGAGTGAAGCATACTCTTACCGTGTGATTCAGCAATTGTGGTCCTTGGTATTTACCAGAGGAGCTGAAAATTTATGTCCACAAAAGAACCTGCACATGAATATCTATAGCTGCTTTATTCATAATTGCTAAAGCATGACAGCGACCAAGCTTTCCCTTAGTAAGTGAATGGATAAATAAACTCTCTGTACATACAGTGGAATATTATTCAGCATTAAAAAGAAATGAGTTATCAAGCCACAATGTTTTGTGGAAACTTAAATGCATATCACTAAGTGAAAGAAGCCAATCTGAAAAGGTTATATACTACATGATACCAACTAAAATCTCATTGTTACTTAGTTATAAAGCTTTAGTATATTTAAAGTTCAACATAGGAAAATTATTTGAGAAGGGCTATACCTAAAACTCAAATTAAATATAAATATCTATTTTGAAAATTGATTTTTTCCAATTAAAAAATTTCCCCAAGACTCAAAATCCCTTTCATTTATAAAATCTCTTTAATTTATAAGGGGATTAATTTCTTTTCCTTTACATATAATAGCAAAAATTAAATACTGACAAGTTGAAACATCACGAGAAAACCAATATTCTTTGAGTAATGTCTTCCAACAACAAATGGCTATGTATAAAATCCAGAAACTATATCATATTAAATTTCTGAAATAATGAAACATTATAATTCTAATTCCTGAAGTATCCACTTCTATGTTCCTTTGAGGATATGTATGAACATTATTATCCCTTACCTAAGAAGAATGGTCATTTCGAGGAAGATAAAGAATATCCATATAATAGGAAAGATCCTTCTTTAGTGGGATTTTTCCATATCTGATAATTATCAATAAACTAATAATTAAATTACCATCATTATTACCCATGATGAAAACCCAAGCTTAGAACAGGAAGGTGCAATAACCTCATACACTGCTTATCTTTGAGTGATTCATCTCACTCACTGTATTAATAACTTCATTTTTGGATGTATTACTTTCCTTGCATGAGCAGAGCTGTAAGTGATGATCAAAGGCCATTGCAGTGCTAAATTGAGGAAAAGTTTTCGTGTATGGTCTTTCATTTTTTAGCTGATTTTCTCATGAAACCTGATGTCACTCCCTAGCCTCTCTCCAGAAATTAATTCCACATGATTGGAAACTCATCAGCATTTTACATTAGCTGGGGCACATCTGAGAATATTAACTATGGAAATACATATTACCTTTTTAAATCACTACCTTTTCTGTCATTGCAGTGAACATTGACTTAGTAGAATTCTCTCCTTGAGACTCTTAAAAGGCACTGTAGATACATGGGGAACCAAGAAGATTGTAAACTGAAAAGCCTCATACCTCTAACACTGCATATGAGGTGATAGCTAAATGAAGGCATTTCTGTTCACAGGAGTAAGTGATGTTATATGAATTATATCTACATGGATGATGAGACTTCCATTTCAAAAACAGGTGTTTAAGTGTCTGCTGTGCTTGTTTTTGTTTTTGTTTTTAAATCCCTTCTTTTGGCAACATTAAAAACATGGCTTCAGAAAATCATTTGTGTGTAATTTTTCAAAAGTTTACATCATATATATTGACTCGCATTTAGAATTTTCTAAATATTTGAAGATAAAGGGGAATATCATTTATATTATTCATGGGTACAGAAAAGAAACAAATTAAGATGCATGAATTCTGAGAAACAGGGAAGGAAACGTTCAAAAGATTATAACATAGCAGTGCTAAATTTAGAAAAAGTGATAGTATATAAATAAATTTTGCTTTTAAAATAAGAAGGAAACATCTTTTTCTCAGACTTCCCTTTAAAATGAGAAAGCATCAAACATTTATAAGAAATAATTTATGATGATGCTTTTTTAATAATGATGAACAACACTAATATTTGCCTTAAGATGCTATTTTAGCTCATCATGCCATAACCAATTTTTTTTATTTAGTGCTAGCTGAATAACAGTGTAGCACAAACAAAATACCTATTTGGCTCAGAGACTTTAAAAGTCTTTGAAATAAAATTTGATTTAATAATAAATAATAAATAATAATACAATGTAATTTAGATATTCAATGGGATGTTAGAATATTAAGTACTTATTTACATGGAAGCATTCACTAATAGTTTTTAAAACAATTTAATAGACTGAAGTTATTTTGGCTAATTTTAGCAATATATAAGGACTGATGGTATGAGACAAATCAGAATATTTTAATTTATAGAGAGCTAAGCTGATCACAGAACACTGTAAGGATATTTTTATTTGTACAAAAAAAGAATATTTCCCATTATTAAAGCATATTTTTTGTCTTTAATGGACTATATGGCACAACAAATTATACATACTACACTGATAGGAAAAACTGAAACAGGGCAAAGAACCTCCATTAAATCCCATTTTGATAAACTCTTACCAAAAAAAAAAAAAAAAAAAGACACACATTCCTTTTTCTCTCTATCTCTCTATCTCTATTTCTATCTCTCTATTAGAAGAGCTGAAGAGATTGATTTCCATAAGTAAAGCCAAAACATATCAAGATAATCTTTGTTATATATTTGGACTTTGGTGATAAATTGGGTTATTCTAAAAATTATGTATTTGCCAGATTTTTCCCTCATTCAAGGGTCAACTATCTTATTCAAAATAGAAACATTAATTTGAAAAGTTATATGCTCCCCTGTGCTTATGGTGGCATCATTTACAATAGCAAATATATTGAAGCAACATAAGTGTTCATCAACAGATGAAAAAAGAAGATATGGTATTTATATATGTGTGTGTGTATACACACATACCATAGACTACTACTCGGCCATAATAAAAAAAAGGATCTTGCCATTTGCAAGAACATAGATGGACCTAGATGTTATTAAGCTAAGTGACATAAGTCAAACAGAGAAAGACAGGTGTCATATGATTTTACTTATATGTGGAATCTAAAAAAGCAACAACAAAAAAAGCAGAAACAAACCTGCCACTACAGAGAACAAACTAATGGTTGCCAGAGGGGAGGGGTATGGGAAGATGGGAAAAATGGACTAAGGAGAGTGGAAGGTACAGGCTTCCAGTTATGAAATGAATAAATCATGAGGAGAAAGCTACACCATATGGAATATAGTCAATGGTACTTTGATAGTGTTGTATGGTCATGAATGGTAGCTATACCTGTGAGTATAGCATAAATTATTTGTTGACTCACATGTTGTATACCTGAAACTGCTATAACACTATATAACTACACTTCAATTTTTAAAAAATAAACAACAAAAAAATCCAGCAATCAGTTTACTTCAAAATGGCTTTAACTAATATGATTAAAGTCTATTAAATATCAGGATGAAATTTTTTTATGCTTACTTGTTTGAATTCAATTTATCTCATTACCAAGAAAGGGATGAAGGATACTTAGGCTAATAGACTCTCCTCATCTACTTTGAAAATGTTTTTAAATAAATATTTAAATATTAATATTAATTGAATATAAATATCAAAGTATTTTAAAAATCTTTTAAGTAGTTCAGCTTTATAGCACATTTTTTAAACAGTATGAGAGAATCTCATTTAACTCAAATTATTGACTGAGTACACAATGTCAATGATATTGTTTACTTCAGAGAGCCTTACACACAAGTCACAGATTATACTTTCTTCAATAAATTCCATATCTTTCAAGGATTTCAGTTTTAAAGACAGTTACCTATGGAGAGCTTGACTTAGCTCTATTCATACATGCATAGTAGAAAAGAAATCCTCTTATGATAGTTTCCATTCAAACAAAAAATGGATGCTGAAAAGTGGTACTAACTTAGAAAGATAGTACAAATAATTATAAGATACTTTAGTTACAATCAAAATAGCAGTATGGTTAAAAAACAGACTCTGGAACCAGAGTCAGAATTATATTTTTAGAGCTCTGGTCAACTGCGACCATCCACACTTCTAATCTCAATCACTTCTTCGCTCTGTGACTTTGGGCAATCATTTAACCTATCTGGAGCTGGTTTTCTCATCGGTAAATGAGAAAAATAATAATAGTATCTCCATTATAGACTAGTTACAAGGACCAAAGGAAAGAAGTTATATCAGTACCTGAAATATATTGTATACTAAAATAGTTTTAGGATTATTTTCTCCAATTCTATTCTGTTTTGTTTTTCATTCCACCACCCTGAAAAATTTACCAGGGAAAATGCCAATAAACTGCACCAAAATAACAGATATCTTAAGTGATTTTATTTTACAATGCACTTTAGAAGAGATTGCTTTATTGTCCTTTACTTGAAAAAAGACATCCTTAATATTAATTAAAAGTTATCATATATATACATTACATATATATAATTTATATTTGGTACTATCCACAATTTCAGGCATCTGGAATATATCTTGGGGGTCTTGGAATATATCTCCAAGGGGAAAGGGGAAAACTGCTATATGAATTAAATTTATTATTTGTAAATGACAGGAAAACAATAAAGCTTCAATATCATTAAGTAAGAATTCAAATAATAAATTATATTTGCTTTGCTCATTATCATTCATATCATTAATGTGATATTTCCCAAAGTTATTTAGTTTCATTACTTTCACTGCTGTTCATATAATCTCATCCTTTACTTATTGTTATTCTGTCACAAGTGATTTTAACTATATGGTATCATTTACCAACTACTGAGATTTTACTACACGTAGAAACTAAGCTTTTCCTTCATAAGAGAAGAGGTTTATAAATCTAAAATTTATAACGTATTTTGGAGTTATATATCACCTTTGATCTACCTTCTATTCAAATAATAGACTACGTTAATTTTAGTTATGATAGCCAAGAGATTTAGTTATTCATTCATTCCAGCCAATCTACCTGGTAGTTTCACTTGTGGTGAATAAAAGAGATTTGGGATGTGTGATAAAGTTAGAGTCCAGATGTGGGATCTGGATTGGGTTGCAGCATTACAGACTCACAGTGAAATTGAAATAGCAGTTGCCTTTTTGCACTAAAAATTAAATTGTCAAATATTTAGCTTTGTATGGGTTAAATATTTCCAGACTATATATAATTTTTCCTTTTTATACCTCTTTTTCCTTTCTTCAACTCATCCTTTTAGAGGAAAACATCCATATTTGGAACACTCTTCTTAAACCTTGTCTGCCACATTGTACAGAGGGAGAGACAAGTCCCACTTTCTTTTCACACCTTGGTCAGGCCAATAAATGGAGATTTCGATGATCAGTACCCATGTGAACAGGACATTTCCTGAGCTATGATTGTCGCTGGTGTCATCACCCTTAAAGGCACAGGATCAGAGCACATCTACAATGGTACCATCTATATCTTTAAACATTCTTAAATACCAATGATCTATCCTCAAATATTTTCCATAGTCTCTAGGTAACAGAGTTGTGAAGGCAGTCTTACATTTGTAAAGAGAACCAATCAAGAGCTGTTTGATATCCTTTAAGAGAGTTTCTTTCTTTAAATGTGCTTAGAGCCATTTGTAATTTTCGTTGAAAATCTAAGTCACTAAAATAATTTAGCAGAAGATAATGAATACATACATATACTTATATATATAACAAATACATTTATATATACATATTAATTATATATAATATGTTTATAATGCATATATAATATATAATGTACACATTTATATGTCAATATATATTATATTCATTATATACTTATATATGAATATATTCATATTCATTATACATATGAATACATTCATTATATATGTGTGTATGTGTGTGTATATATATATATATATATATGAACTTAGATTGAAAAGAAACATTCTAAATAAAAATTCCATGATTGTGCATCATATCCACTAATTCTGTATCTATAGTCTTGACTTGTGAAGGTGAATATACGTAAAATGCAGATAATAAAGTTTATTATCCACCCTCAGTCCATGGGAGTCAGAGCCTAGCTCACCTCAGTCAGTACTGCCTAAACGCATACACAGGTGGATTCACAGATACATGTCTTAGATAAAAGTGTGTTGTGATAGTTACATAACATTAAAAGAAGAAGAATAGTGTACTTTTGAAGAATATTTAAATTTGGTCACATCCTTCTCCTGTGGAGAAGTTATTTTTATTTTAAATATAAGGTTGTGATAATCCAGACTGATCTCTCAGCTTCTGATGTCATTTTTAAAGATAGGTATAAATTCTTTGAAGAGTAGTTAGTGCTTTAAATAGTAGAGTGTAAACCAAGATGTCACTTAATGCAAGATATAACCAAGTAATTATCTTCATTTTTAATATATATCATGTTTCACTCACCAGGCCATCTGCCCATGAAAATCAGAGCTTCTGTAAGCATGTCCCATCCTTCTCAATGTAACACATACTTAAACAGACGTGAAATGGAAGCTGTTTTTCTTAGTGGAATCTCCAGGGATATACTGTGTCCTACATACCTGTGGAGCCAACCTACATATTTGTTTAAATGTTTAAGAAGGCCAGATTTATCAGCAAGTATAACAATCTTCAAAATGATAGAAAGTCTAGCTGAGAATTCATTTGTATATCATGTATATTTAATGCTATAAAATTTAAAAATTATGACATGGGCAGGGTATGAAATAAGGAGCCATAAAATATGCTTGTTTTTAATGGTATCGTTACACACTAGAACCACATCATCTTCTCTACAAATAGGCCACAAAGAATCTTGTCTAACTTTTATTGGTATCCTGTGCCTTGGGCCAGTGCTAAACAGTGAATGATTCTTTTTATCCCAATCTCTTTGACTTTCAAATACATCTTGATTTGTACAAGAAATAATGGCATCTTTCTGCCCATAGACTAGGAACTGCATTAGCTACTGGTGCACATTATCTCACATAATTGTTAATGCAATCCTATAGGTGTTGTTATAAGAAAAAAATAATATTCCAATATTTTAGAGGACACAGATTAAGGTAACACAGCAATTACAAGTACCAAAGTTGGGATTTGACCCTCAAAGATTCTCTTATGCTAGGTAGTATTTCTAAGTGTTAATTTCTTTTTTCGGAGTTCTTGGTTGTCATATAGTCATCTAGTAATGCAACAGAAAGTCATGGGATAGAGGCGAACCTAAACTTATATCTTAAATTTTTTAAAAAATTTTCTTGAGGGAGTAAATCATTCAATAATTGGCCTTCATTGATTGTCAATTATTTTATTTTAACCTTTATCCATTCAACAAGTAGAGATCTACTATATCCTGGGCAGTTCAGTATACATAATGATATATTTTTCTCTTAATAAACTTACACTTTAACAGGAAAATTAAAAAAAAAAAAACAAATGACACAATGGCATTTTATGATAAATGCAATGCTACAGGTGTAAGTAAGATATTTAGGAGCATATGAGAAACTGTGGAGAATCCTTGAGTCATTAGGATGTCAGTTCTGAGAGAAGAGTCCTAAGGAGCAATAGGAGTTGGCTAGATAAAGGTGGGAAGCAGAACCTTCCTGACAAGAGTAACGTATCACAAGGACTTGCATTCAGAGAACAAGTATCTGGAACCCAGACTTTGAGTAGGTATGATGAGATACAAGGATGCCATAGTGCTGTGGGGGAAAAAAGGAAAGAAAAAAAGACAGAGAGAGATAGCAGTTTCATATTTCTCATCTTGATCCTTCACTCTTGCCAGAGAAGCAAAGTAATTGGTCAAATACAAGTGTTAAATTTTCAAATCAACAAATATATATATGTATTAGCAAGTGAGAAGCACTGTTTAGTTCAATGGATCTCAGCCTAAACAATTTTTTCCCCTAAAGGAATTTTGACAATGGAATATTATAGAATAGAATGACAGAATTATAGAATGATTGTTATGGAGAATGAAAAGAGCCCTAAAGAAATCTCTTCCACAATGGATGATGATGATTTATATATCCATTCAATAATAACATATTAAGAACATAATATATTCCTAGTACTAGAAATAAGAAAAACAGGAAGCAAAACAAAACCTCAAAAAAATGTTCATTTTAGAGGACAAAGGCCAAAAAGTAAATACTATATGTCTAGTGGATAAAATTTAACTTACCCAATATCTATATCTCCTTCCTCCATTCTAAATAGAACCCTGATTTTCATTTTTCCCTTATCCATTAAGTAATGACTCCTGATGTTCTGATTAGGGTAACCCAATGCTTCTCAGCTGGGGGAGACTTGTCCCCATGGGACATTTGACAACATCTAGAGACATTGTTGATTGTAATGATTGTTATGGGATAGCATCTAGTGACTATAGGACAAGAATGCTACTGAACATCCTACAATACATAGCACCCCCCCACAACAACAACAAATTATTTGAATCAAAATGTCAATAGTACTGGGGTTGAGAAACCCTGATGTAATAGTTAAGAGCATAATCTGTCTGGTTTTGAATTCAGCTCTACCTATGCTGGCTAAGTAACCTAAACAAGTTTCTCTTTTTTAACAACTTTAGGAAGGTGTAATTAATATATGAAGAACTTCATGTACTTACTGTGTACAATTTGATGAGTTTGAACACATGCAAACACCCATAATACCAATACTCTACGGCTATAGATGTAACCAACACCTCCCGGAGTCTCCTTATGTCCCTTTGTGTTTGTCTGCTTTCGCATTTGTGGCAGAAACACAATATGAAATCTACACTCTGAACAAAGTTTGAGGTGCATAATATGGTACTGTTAATTATAGCCACTAGGTTGTACAACAGATCTCTAGAACTTCTTCATCTAGCATTACTGAAACTTTATACCCATTGAATTTTTTAATGATATACTTAATATTTTATTGCTTTATATTCCTCATCCCCAAAATTATAGTAATAGTTCCTGTTTCACACAATAGTTTTAAGTGACTGGCATACAAAGCACTCAATAAATATTAGCTAGTATTAAGTTCTTCAAGAATCAGGGAATGGATCTATTTACAAAATGGTTCAAGGTTGTTTAAAGCATAATGTGCCCTTGATAATTCAGGGCTTGTTTGTTTGTTTTGTTTTGTTGGTTTGTTTTAAGATTTTATTTATTTAGTTATTTGACAGAGAAAGAGAGAGAGAGAGAGCACAAGCATGGGGAGTGGCAGGCAGAGGGAGAGGAAGAAGCAGGCTCCTGGGGAGCAGGGAGCCCAATGCAGGACTCGCTCCCAGGACTGTGGGATCATGACCAGAGCTGAAGGCAGAGGATTAACTGACTGAGATACCAAGGCACTCAACGATTAGTTTTCTTTTTTGCTTCTCAGGGTCCTGGCCAGTGTACTTGCTTATATTTGAAGTTTACATTTTATTGTTAGCCCAAATTATTTTTCACTAAAAAATACTGAGTGTAGAGAAAGCTACAATTTTACTCATACAGTAACTAAACTTTGCAAGCACACTTGAACTAATTTGGACATTTAAAATTGTGACTCTGTAGGGCTTGGTCAAACTATATCTTTCACATAGTAAGAAAAAAAAAGTTTGCTGATCATTCAAGATATCACTGGAGATATTCATATTTTTCAGGAGTTAAATTTTTCAACTTTTAAAAAAAAACTTGATATAAAATAATGTGCCAATTACAAATACTCCATCTATTCATTCTATTAAAGCAAAATATCAAAAGACTTCTAGAAAAAAAGCATAACTTCATTCCTATTCTTTAATAATTTAACATTAAAAAGACCTTTCCCTGCATTATACATGAAATAGTAAATAGGAAATAGTAGATCTCTGCTTTACCTAAGACTTTAATAAGAAAACAAACAGCTACATATATATGTATATATGTGTATATATATGTATGTATATGTATGTCATTCTTTATTACCAATTTTGCAAAACAAATTTTGAAAGTTATCAGATGCAACCAGATGCTAAATGTAATACTGATAATGTCCTTACATGTATTTAATATTTGGACATTAAAACTTATATTTTAAGTCATCCTTTAGAAACCATCAAAATTAAATTTAGAAAATGTTAAGAGAGTTCACACATAAACATTTATCTGAATATATTATTGTTTTCTGTGAGTATCATAATATTATCCAGAGAATTTAGTTTCAGAAATGATCTCAAATTACATTAAAAATTTTGGATTTGACTGTCAACACTGTCAGTAAATAAAAGTAATTGAATAAATGTTCTATTTGAAACAAGGTTCAAACCTCAAGAGCAACAACAACAACAAAAAACAACTGTGTGCTACTTAATATTTTTAACACTCTGAACAAGAATAATAGTTTTTTGAATTTTGAAATTATAATTAAAGATCTTCATACACACAGACACATATAATGATGCATAGCTATATAAACAATGTTGTAATAGCCGTGCTTTTTTAGAAGAATGGCTTTTTTCTTCTTTCTTCTCTTTTTTGGCTTTGTTTTTTTGTTCTTTTTTGTTATCTTCAAGACAGCACCATTCTGCACACTGCCTCTCTCAAGAACTTGCTAACCATATAGTAGGGGCCCTTCTCTATTCTCTTCATGCTTAATCTTACAATAATTGGGGTATGCTGTAAGTGCGTGCATGCGTACACATACACATACAAAGGGTTTGGGGTCCGTTGGGCGCTTTAACACAAACTTGTATACTTCACTCTCCTGCGTGTTGCTTTCTTCACCTGTGACTACTTTCTAGTTAACTCTTGCAGACTACTGTTACTACATTTGTGTTGTTTAATGGGCCTGTAATATAGTTGCACCATGAATGTTCCCTAATTTACCTCACCTTTTCTTACAGATGGCCATTCGATCCATTTCCAGGTTTATTACTACCTACATACCCAGATGCATATACTTGTATTTACCCAATATTGTTTTGTTTTCTACAACATAAAATCCCAGAAGGACGGTGAAAACTAACCCAAAATTATTTAAGAGAGGTGTCTGTGAATATAATGAAAGTATTTACGAGAATTATTGAGCTGTCCTATGGAGTAAGAATGCTACACAGCTTCAAATAGATCTTAAGTAACACACACCTCACTGTATTCAGAAAACAAATAACAAATGTGAGAACAGTGAAGTTAATCTTAAGTCTCTCCTTTAAGAAACTGGAGAAAACTTTCATTCGTCTTGTCGGTCTGGGAACAGTTTTTCTGAGTCTTAAGCCATCTGCATTCTGCTGCCCCACTGTTCTGCTATCCGGGCGTCCCTTTGCTGTGCTTCCCCCTGGATCATCTGCACCAGTGCATTCTTACATTATTTCCAGAAAATCCACTGCCTGTGTTTATATAACTGCCCAACATCCCTGTTAGGCACCAACCACCTTGACTCTAGGCTGACATTTTGCCTCCCTTTAATATGCTCAGCCAAACATGGAGCACCACGTACTTCTGCTGAAGAAATTTCGCTGCCCCTTTTGCCTCTCTTCTGCTCCCCTTTCTGTGGCCTCTCTTACTCATTGCCTCTATAGTCTGCTTTGGCTACCGTAAAGGGAGGTATTCTCCCCTGCCAGCTTTTTACACAAAGAGTACTTTTTTTCAGACGGAGTCTGGACTGAAAGCTTTCTTGGTCAGACACAAACGTGGGCTCATGTTTCCTGTGTACCCCCCATTACACAGGCCCCATAGCTGTTTAATGAATTTATGCTCACAAATTACATCAACTTCACTTTCACACACTTTTATAAACTTTCTACCTCCTCCTGAAAAAAAAAATAACAATTTTGCCTTTTTCTTAAGTCCATTGGATAAGAGCAAATAATTATTTCCTGAATGAGGAAATGTTAAACAATTGTTTATTTAACTTTCCACATAATCTCTACCTGGGTTCTATACTAAATAGAATAAACCTGTAATCTAGTAAATTAAATGGAAAAATCTGAACGTAGAATTATTTGCTTTTATTAAATAATGTCACAATTGGACATAGGATTACACTTTCTTACATTGTGTGGACCCTCAAAAAATGCATTTTAAAGTTCCATTCAATGCTAGGGCTTCTTCCCAGCACTGTTTTAAAAAGACTGTGAGTGCATGTGTGTGTAATTGTATCGTAATATATAGAACATTTAATATTTATCTTTATTCATAGGTTTCAGCCTTTATAATTCCAGAACTGGGGCCTTTGTAAAATTTGAAATTAGACAAGTATTTAAGCAATTTCCTAAAAGTACTAAAATTGATTCATAGGTGTGATGTCTTTGAGAATCTTAGATTATTTTATTTTAAGGATGGCAGTTTTACTCATTATTTTATCCTTGTGCATAGGCTGATATTGAGCACATAATAAGCATCCCTTGAATGTTGAGAGTAAACTAATGAATGCCATGATTTTGAAGGCTTGGATTAGCCTCTGAAACCAATTAGAAGGAAATTTCAAAGACCAAGAAACAGAACTTGGCACCTTCTCTATTACCCATCTGAAGGCAATGCTAAGCAAAATAAAATATACTCTCTGAATTTGTTTTTCTTAGTGCTGAGATCAATTTCTTTCTTTAAATATCCAAGAGTCTGTCATTATTTGTTCTGTGGGCACACACAAAGGGGTGTTCTGGCATCCACTGCTAATACAAATTAGAGATTGCTTAAAAGAGGCAATGTCTTCATGTTTTTTGCTAATGTTTTTAGGGCATAGGTGCCGGACACAAATGAAATTCAATCATAGTCCTGTTACCTTTGCCGAGGCGGGTTCAGTTGGCAGTTTTCTCTACCAGACCCATGAACTTTCAGATTAATAGCAACTGGGGCAGAAATATTTCACAAGAATTTCACAAGGCTACATGTTTATTTCTCTTTTTGTAGTATTTATAAATTTTAAGCTTTTTGATACTTGTATTTCTAAATATCACTGTTTTCCCCCAAAAAGACATAAACAGAAACAAATTATTAGTTGTTCTGTAAGAATCAGAGGTTTGTATGGTTACAAAGGAGAAATAGACCAGGAATGTCACAGACAAGTTTTGTATTCATTTGTAAATTATATTTATAAAATAGATTATTTCTAAAAAATAAATGCATGAATAAAATTTTCTAAATTGAATCATATTTTAATGCTCTTAAGGTTCTTGTTATTAGAGGTTAGTCAGGAATGTTTTTGTAGTGCTGATTATTACTTCACTTATCTCCATTAATAAGTGGATGTATTTGTATACTAGGTTTTTTAAAAAAGACAAAACATACTTATACATTAAGTCTTGCACCCACCAAGTAATATAATTGTTTTATGTATTATTTTTAGAAAGGATAATCTCAGTATAATCAGATTAATTATATGTTGTTACAGCCTCATGATTTGATTATAATAACTTCCTTAGAAATCCATAGTTTGAAGCCAGCTACAATATAAGATCTAAAAGTTGATGGACTATCATAAGTCTAGATCTCATATTGCATAGAATGATAAACTACACTTCATAGGTGTTTATTTGACATTTGAGCCAAACTTAATTTTTCCTTCAGCAGCATGTCTGGTTCTTTCCTGTGGCTTAGAAAAATAGTGAGTCAACTCTCAGACTGAGGAGAGTAAGCTATCATACTCTAACACTTCAGAAAAGAGGGAAGATCTGCTTGTAACCCTATCAAGGTCAAGAAAAACAATTCCTGCTTGTCTTTTTAAAAATCTTGTTTGCAACAGTGATGCCAACAAGTTGAGTATGTCACTTTTGGGGGATCTGTTTATATTTGTGGAAAATCAGTATGACTTTGAGAGATAAAATTTGATATATTCCATCTTCCTTAAAAATACATCATATTAAAAAAAATAAAATACTGAAAACTAATCACAATTATGAGAACTAAAAGGATAAGAAGATTAGAAGAATAACCAGAGTCTGTATCCTTTAAAAAATTTACATTCTCTATGATTTTTATGGTGATGTATGCTGTCATGTTTTGGAATATTTAGCTCATGCTTTAAACCTGATTAACCCCATAATATTATTGACCCCTTTGGCTTAACTCTAGGAATAGAGCTAATAGATAAATCCATATTTCATATTAGAATGATCTCTGAGGGTTCACTGAAGCATTCATTTTTTTCTCTGCTGTTAATGACAGGCAACTGAGAGCATGGATTTCCAGAAACATCCACCATGAGGCAAAACTTTAGAACAGGGACCTAGAATCAACTTAGGTATTCTTTAGAATATTGGAATTGACCAGAATAGACTTTAAAATTGAGTCCAAACTTGAATTACAAAAGTAGTTCTAAAAATCATTCAAGGAAATTATTGAAGGAAGTAATTGAATGAAAGTTCAGAGAGAAGAAAGATATATGCTCTTTGATTGAAACAAGCAAGACTCACTGTGCTATTTTTGAGTAAATGAATGAAAAAAGGTGAATAAGCAAATGAAACAGTATTTAGAATCAGATGTTTGAGAAACCAAAGAAATAACTTATGCTATAATTTTGAAGAAACTTCTTAATAAAATTAAAGAGCTTTCTTATAACTTTAAAAATCTAAGATGACAAAAATAAACGTTCAATGTGTCTTTAAAGAAAATGAAAGTATGTAAGGTTAACCGCGACAAGAGGGTGAGATATTGAAATGTAATGAGTTAGAGCTCTGTTAGATTTCTTGACATCCTCAGAGGACGGTGGTATTCCTAATGATGGATCCCCTTCCTTTAAACTAAAATTCCTCTGCAATGGAAGCAAATTGTTTTCAGTGAAGATAAAGAAATCCTTTTAAAGTAGTAAATTTCTTTTTTACTGTACAGTATTCAACAGGCAACCTCTTGATCTTCATTTATTTGAATAAACCCTTCACTTGGAAGGGACAATGGTAAGCAGATGCCACGTTCTCCTACCCATTAGCATTCTGGCTTATAAATCGATCTCTTTTAAGTATGATCACTGAGAATGAGAGACTGATCACATTTAGATGTACCAACGAAGTGAGCAGCTGAATCAGGAACCCTGGGTCCTGGTGAATCTGTGATGGTGTTAACTCCCCAGCAAGTCCTGGCCTGAAAAATCAGCTGATTTGACCCATCACATTATTATCTGCAAATTTCAAAGCCATACCCTGGATTATAAAATGGTACTGAAAGCTATCCCAAGCTCTGTGAATTTATGGAGCCAGTATATACTACAAAATTTAAAAGCCCACAGCTTAATGAGCAAAGTAGAGATTGGGGAGAAATATCCTGAGCTCACTTCATTCCATGAACACAAATCTATAGTTACATGTCAAACAATCCCCTCTCAAAAGAACCTGAAAGCTAGCTGAAGAGCACCTCCACAACAAAGAAGAAATGGGCCACATTGAGGTAGGTAGAAAGGGCAGAGACATGGTCTTACAAGAAATCCCACTCTCCACAGTGGGGAGGGATCTTGGATCTTGGATCTCAGGGAGCTTGTCCCTGAGAAGCAAAGCATTTGTGTCCCACATCAGGCATCCCAACCCTTGGGAATTGCACCAGGGAATTTGCACCTCCAAAATATCTGGAATTAAAAACCCATGAGGCCTACTTCCAGGAGAAGCACAGGGCACAGGGAATCAAAAATTTGTTCTTAATGGGCTTACACAAAGACCCACTCACCCTGTGATCCAGTACAAAAACAACAGTTTGAAAAATGCCTAAAACATATGCAAAGGCACTTGTTTTCTTAATGTGCCTGCTGGAGAAGTAGGAATCTGTTGGGACTCTCTCCAGGGCTGGAGGCAATAGTGGACACCATTTTTTGCATTCTCTCCTGCCTTCTTGGTGTCAGTGCAGGAGGATGCCATTTTTTTTTTTTTTAAGATTTTATTTATTTATTTGACAGACAGAGACCACAAGTAGGCAGAGAGGCAGTCAGAGAGAGAGGAGGAAGCAGGCTCCCCACTGAGCAGAGAGCCCGATTCGGGGCTCAATCCCAGGACCCCGGGATCACGACCTGAGCCAAAGGCAGAGGCTTTAATCCACTGAGCCACCCAGGGGCCCCTGGAGGATGCCATTTTTTGCACCACCCCTCGACAACTAGCCTTAGTGGGAGTCTACCCCCACACACCACAGCTGTAGCTTAGCCCCTCACCCCAGCCAGCAAGCACCTGCAACACACACAGGGCATGATCTATTAGCACCTGGCTATCATAGCCAGAAAGGATTGTGTTTCTAGGGTTCAAGGGTCTAAAAATAAACACAGAGACAGTCATTGGCAGGTTACTGTGAGGGCACTACACAAACATTAGACTGAAACATATCCCCAATCTTCATGTGAAAAAAGCCTATTTTCCTGTCCCGGAGTTTCAGGCTGAGGGACAGCCCTAAAGTCAGCCACACATCCAGATGCTAGTGAGGCACCTCTGGCCCAGAGAATGTGGGCAGGGCGGCACCATATTAGTGCTTCCCCTCAGCCTCTCTGCAGCTTGCTGATACTTTCCAGAAATGGCTAATACACACAACAAAAGTCATAATTTTTGCAACTGTCACCCAAGGGACACTTCCAGATCTCTTGGTCTGGAAGTTAGAAGAGTTTACAGTTGCAGACTTCTACTTTAAAACTACTGCCTGAGGGTCCTGCTTACAATTAAACTGAAGCTAGACACTGTCTGAGATTCTTTCCTTCGGAACAATGATAACACTTGGCATACTCTCAACAACTGAGACCTATCAAGAATAGATCAGGCTACTTTGAAAATCACAAAGGACCAAGAAACAACAAAAGCCAGGGAAAGGTTGAACAATAAGTTCAGAAGATAAGGAAGGTATTATATAATAACATATACATATACAATGAACTACTGCTCAGCCATAAAAAAAGAATGAGGCCTTGCCATTTGCAACAACATGGATATTAAGGGTATTATGATGAGTGAAATAAGTCAGACAGACAAAGACAAATCATGTATGATTTCACTTATATGTACAAACAAAACAAATAAACAAAACAAAAACTCATAGATACAAAGATGGGTAGTTACCAGAGGGGAATAGAACTAGGGGGACAAGCAAAATAGGTAAAGGAGTTCAATTTTAAGGTGATGGGAGGTAACTAGACTCATGACAGTGATCTCTTTGTAGTGTGTACAAATATCAAATTACAATGCTGTATATCTAAAACTTATTTCATATTATATACCAATTTACCTCAATTTAAAAAAAAGGCTATGAATGCCTGTGGGATGGATAACTTGTGTAAAGATAGAAAAGCAGGACATTGAGCACTGAGTAATAAGGAAAGCTGGTTTGATTTTAACATTATTCCAAATACCAAGTTGATATTTTTTCCCCTCAATTCTCTGATTAAGGTAATTTACAAAGTCATTTTGAATGCCCCAGTACATTCAGTTAGATTTTAAGTAGCAACAGTTTTTATTTTAAAAGATTCTGAGGGCAACTGGATGGCTCAGTTGGTTAAGCATCTGCGTTCAGCTCTGATCATGATCCCAGGGTCCTTGAATCGAGCCCCACGTGGGGTTTCCTATTCAACTGGGAGACTGCTTCTTCCTCTCCCCCTCCCATCTGCTTGTGCTCTTGCTCTCTCTTAAATAAATAAACAAAATATTTAAAATAAGTAACTAATAAAAAAATTCTGTACCCAGGCCTTCCATTCAGATCATAGAAAACAAGCAAGTGATTCTTTTTAACAAAGATGATGAAAAAGTTATTGATGTGATATCTCTCCTGTCAGTTCTTAACAGTGTTTACATAAAACAAAACAGGATGCTTTATTTTGGGTTGCAAAATCTAATTATGAGTGTGATTCCATAGTTCTATTAGAAAAGTATAGATTTGGTTTCCAAGTTAAAGTCATGTTAAGAGTGACATCATTCATGTTTACTGTACCTAGACATAAAGTTAATCTAGAGAATATACCATAAATATCACACCTCATGTAAATAATATGTTAACAGTTCAGAAGTGTTCAGAAATGATCACTTAATGCATTGGATTGTATATTTTGAACTTCAAACAAGGCTACTGCTTTAACCAAAAAATATGACACTGTTTTGAAACAATTCAACAACGACTTTAAAGAATGATTATCTTTCTATTTTATCTATTTAGAGCATATGGTTCAAAGCCATAATGATATAACAAGAAAGTTCTTGGTCTTCTCCAAGCATAGGTCTTGCATAAAGTAGGTACTAAATTAGTATTTGTTGAGTCAATAGATATGCTGTATTTGAATTTTGATTTGACCAGTTTGTGGCTCTACGTGACTTTGGGAATCATGATACTCTATAGGAGCCACCATTTTTCCATCTGACAGTTTTCACACTAAATGGAAAGAATAGATAAACTTACTACATTAAACTACTTTGAAAATTATGATATTATGTGTCTATATTTGAATATTTTCAAAATTGTGTCTTTAAATATTTGCATACATTTTAGAATATACCTAAAAATAATAACTACCTATTTTGAAAAAAAATAGAACCATAGGGGTTCTAAGATTTTTATTTGTCATCTTGTTGACATCCAGGGTAGATTGGTAGGATGCAAACACTTACGGTCTCCTTCTTATTTCATGTACTTCTTTTCAAATCTTCTTCCTTACTTCAAAGCTCACTTCACTTCACCTGAAGTGAGCAATGAATTTTTTTTCCAGAAAATTTGTACAGTATCTTTTCTAAGTTACATATTAGAATTATACTAAATATAGTAGACATCTAACTGGATTCTGTGTACAAAAGCAGTGATATGCGCATTGTATAAAGCTAAAAGTTAGCCCCCTGATTTGAAATCTGTGCTCTTTGTCTTATCATAATGGTCTAAATTGTCATGCAAGCAGTTGGTATGTGGACCTAAAGAGGGGAGATTTTCAGAAGTAGGACACAATGAAAAGATACAAAAAGTGAGGTTGCGGGGTGCCTGGGTGGCTCAGTGGGTTAAGCCGCTGCCTTCGGCTCAGGTCATGATCTCAGGGTCCTGGGATCGAGTCCCGAATCGGGCTCTCTGCTTCCCTCTCTCTCTCTCTTTGCCTGCCTCTCTGCCTACTTGTGATCTCTCTCTGTCAAATATATTTAAAAAATCTTAAAAAAAAAAAAAAAAAGTGAGGTTGCAACTAAGAAAACTGAGATTAGTAAATTATCCCAGAGGAAGTAAGATGAAAGAATTAAGTCTGCAGTAGGTTAGGGATTGATTTGCCACTTGAGGATACAAAAATCTGTTTTTCATTCTTTGGTAGTGGGGGTAATTGGTATATGCTCAGAATTATTACAATGTGAGAAGATGACACAGCAGCTAAAGGAAAAGCTTTGGCTGTGATTTATTATTTAACACATTTGATATGGTTGAAGAGTCAGACACAATTACATGAGTAGAAAATAAAATAAACTTATTGAGCCAAGAATGTGAAATCTAAACTAGGTAAGAGCCTGGAGCCTGGCCCAGATGTGTGAGAGGGTAAGACCCAGGAGATCAGTCCACTTCAGAGGCTGGGCTGAAGTTGTATCTACAGGTGCAGTTCAATGGTCCCAGAGGTGCTAAGAGGGGAAATGCCAGAACACTGGTTGCCAACGGAAGTAACATTTTCATTACATAGAAAGCCCGGTGGTGTTCAGTAAAGGTTTGGACAGGATAAGTTTAAAGGTCCTTTCACATCTATAAAGTCCCTATTAACAATAAATAATCTCTCCTAATATTGTTTCTCCAAGACACAGCTTGTATCTGGAAGGTCTTTCAAGTAGAGCTTCTATGATTAGATTCTTACACTCTGTCTGCATACGTATCAACCCTGTTAGTCACTAGCATTGAACCAGTGGGAAAGCACAGCCTCCTATCTGAGCTTTCATGTATCCCATCTACCCATAAGAGATGCATGTCTCTATGGCAGAAATGCCACCCCATGTGTCAGGTCTCATCAAAACTGATCCTATGGGAGGAGATGCACAAAGTGGATAGTCTCATATCTCTGAAGTGGTGCTGCTGCTCTAGCCACATAAGACTGCTTTTTAAATTTCCAAAATGTGGGCATCTCACACAAGAGTACATTGTTTATTTCTATCTATCTTTCTCACTCTTTTCCTGAAGTTTTTCACTAGGCCATGAAATAAAAGGATTGTGCCTAATGTCCTGTATTAGTTTCCTGGGGCTGTTGTACCAAGACATCAAAAACCAAGTGGCCTTAAACAACAGAAATTTATTGCTTTACAGTCCTAGAGGCGAGAGGTCTGAAATCAAGGTATCAGCGGAGCCTTGCTTCCTCTAACAGCCTAGGGGAACATCCTTCCTTTTCTCTTCTGGCTTCTGATGTTTGGGGTAATCCTTGGCATTCATTGTCTTATAAATGCATCACTCCAATCACAGGGCTATCTGCTCCCTGTGTGTCTCCCTATCATCTCTCCTGTGTGGATGTTTGTCTGTGGTCAAATTTCTCCTTCCTATGAGGATTCCAGCAATGTTGGATTGGGGCTTATCCTATGGACCTAATTTAACTTGAGCTTTACCTCTCTAAAGATCCTATTTTCAAGTAAGGTCAAATTCTGAGGCACTGGGGCTTAGAACTTTAATATATCTTTTTTGGGGGACATGAATCAACCTAAAAGAGCCCTTCACACAATTTGTGTACTTCTATGGTCATATGCTGTTTTTGCACACTGGGAGCTCACCTTGTGGGTGCTTTTCACAAGATTCTAAAGCGGTAAAGTAACTGTGATTGAGTTTAGGAAAACTTCTGCCCGAGGATTTACAATATCAGGGGTAAAGGCTGACTGACAGGACAGAGACACATTGTTTTCTCTCTCATTTGGCTTGTGAAGGTCCAGAGCACAGTTCATGTCCAGTTGTTCAGTGTTCTATACTACCAACATACAAGTCGGTGAAAATAATGTTTAAGTCACAAGATATAGCAAAATGAAGGAGGATACAGACTACGAATAAGGTTTGTTCAAGGAGTACTTCTGTCATTATGTTTACCATGTTGCTGCTCAGACAAAATTTCTCTTTCTACATCAATCTGACACCTTTGCTCAAAAAGGAAGTCTGACCTGACTTTTAAAGTTACTATGAAGAGAACTTTGTTTTATGTTATACAAAAATGGCTCTAATATTAAAAGATTAATCCCTTTTGCCTCTAAACATATGATTAACCATAAATTATCACACTAGACCTGATCACATCTTTCAAAAGCCTATTAAAAAACAAATTAACCTTTTCTCTCTAGTCTGAACTCCCTTGTTAATATGAAAATCGGGAGCAATTCAGGACTCTTAGCTTTTGTTATCCCAACCATATTCCTTTGTGTTTTTCAAGTTGAGTTGTGACTGGAGAGTGAGTCATACCAGCTTAATTAATTTAGTTAAGAACCAATTAAAAGCAGTATTTTGTGCATGAGAAAGCTTGTCTGAAGTGTTTTGAATTTCATCAGGAGTTTGCTCATTACCCAGGCTTCTATATAGATGGCTGTGCCATGGGGTTGGGGGGAAGGCGGTAGACACACTTACTTACTGTGTTAGACATTTTTAAATTCATACTCATTAGTGAATTCATATGAGTTTTCAATTCTAAAGCAGGTGCAATTTATATTTGCACTCATAAATAACTAGCACATATCAAAAATTATTACCAGATTTCTTATTGTAATAATAATGTAGCAAGGTTTATGAGCAACTAACTCATGTATTTTCTTCCTCCAGTAGACTAAATGATCTAAACATGCACTGTAGGAAGATTAAAGGGAGATGTATTCTTTCTGTATCCTTCCCACCTCATTAATTTGGAGTGGAGCAATGTGACATAGTATATTTTTAAAGCAATGTGGTCTAAGAGTAGTGCAGTTTAAAGCAGTCTGATCATCAGATTTTTGCCCTATGGAACCAGATGTGTAGGCAAAGCACTAACACATGAATCTTTTTATAAGTTCTGTAGGTCTCTGTGTGTTATTTGTACCTAATTTTGAGACGAATCCAGCAAACAAAAGCTGTGTATTTGGAAAGAGTGGGAAAAGTTTTGGACAGTGAACTGGCTGATTTAATGCAGGAGTCAGAAAATGTTTTTCAAAAGGGACTGACAGTAAGTATTTTAGGCTTTGTGGACCAGATGTCTCTGTATTTGTTCTCTGTTATAACTAATCAACTCTACACTTGTAGCATGAAAACAGCCATTGGTAATATATAAACTAAGGGACATGGCAATGTTCCAATAAAACTTCATTTACAAAAACTGAAGAAAGACTGAATTGGACCTGCAGGCCATGGTTTTCCAACCCTTAATGTAGGAATGTAGGATATAGTAATGGCACTGACCCTTAATGAGTGGGTAAGAGTTTCCTCTTGCTAGTGTTCAGTTTCCTCATCCTAAAATGAGGTTAGATTAAGGAAGGACTCTCCAGCTTTGCATTTCTAGGTTCACATATAGAAATGGTCTCTAGAGATACTTCCAAGCATAGCTCCAGGGTTAGGAAGCTGATTCTCCAGTGTCCTCTTTGCCGGGGCGGGGGAGGAGGGAGTTCTCAATAAGAGAAGATATAAAGAACTTCTTTTCTTTGTGTTCTTTGTGTATGGTTGTTATCCAGATTAAACATGAGAAGTGAAAACATTTATGCCTTTAATACTTTTGAGTTCTTTATTCTCTAGAGGCCATAGCTCTGCTTGGGATAAAAGGTAGATACAACTATTTAGAAAGATTTCAAAAACACTTGCTTTGGAGTTAGTTAGCAATGGACCTTTCAAACTTGCAGATGACAATCTCAGTATTAGAGGTTTCAGGGCTGGTAGACCACAGGCTAAAAAGTGGCTTTCAGAAACTTTTTTTTTTTTTTTTTGAAAGGGTAAACTTCACTGGGAAAATTCTCTTTGTTGGAACACCTCATTACCCAGCAATGCAGAATAAATGGGGCATTCCTCTCTATTGATTTGCCACCACAGCCTCTGTAACTAAACATGACCTGAGGCAGTTCTCCAAACAAGAGGTTCTCTGCTTAATTGTTGCTTGAATAATTTTTCATTATCATTACTCGGGGATTAGAATTTCTATTTTTACTTGGTGTTACTTTAAGTGTACCCTTTGTGTAGTGTATTTTCCAGCATATTAGAATCAGTCACCTATTATAAGAATATCATCAAATGTACACACTGAGAGTAACTCCACCGCAGTGTGTCTCAGAACTATAAATACACAAATAATCAGCCCTCATTACTTTTTTCCACTGGGTTAAGGTAAGTGCATGTATAAATTTCACATGTTTAGACTGTATTCACCTTTATTTTGAACCCCATTCTTAATGAAGTTCCCTGTCCAGCTCCGCAGGTCTCCACATGAGCTGGAACTGTTCTCTATGAAATTATTCAAATAATGGCTCAACTGAGGTCCATTTGCAGAATTTTTCTACCTTAGGCTTTCCTTTTCCTTTTTCTTTTTTTTTTTTCCTTAAACATAGGATGGATTATTAATATCATTTCAAGTGATACAATAGTTAGTTATGTAATTTGATCTATCTCTTTATATTTGTCAAAAGCAACATATGTAAAAACAAATTAAAATGTGGTTACTAGATACTTAACCAGACCAGTAAATACTGAGTATTCCTGGTATCTTTAGTTTTCACAATAAGGAAGAGATACAGAGAATAACTGAATTACATGGCTACTCTATGGTTTATATTTTGGATTAGGTTAATGTGACTCAATTACATAAGCTACAAGGTCTGGTTCACCTCCCAAGCCCTCAAATATTATAAAATTTTATTTTATTGCTACTTTATCAGATAAATGTCTTTGGCCAAATCTAGATCCTTGTTCTAACAGAAATTTTTCTTTAATTTTTTTTCTTTAATTGATTTCTTTAATTTATCTTGCTAATACCTTCGGCTTGTGACTGCTGTCTCTGGTAATACTTGAGAAAGTGAGATGGTTTGTAGGGATCTACACAGCCACTTGTTTCATTTACACAGCTGTTCAAAGGCTTGGCTCCCATAACCTTAAAACTCTGGTTTCTGGGGGCACCTGGGTAGTTCAGTCGTTGTGTCTGGCTTCGGCCCAGGTCATGATCCCAAGGTCCTGGGATTGAACCCCGCATCGGGCTATCTGCTGGGTGGGAAGCCTGCTTCTCCCTCTCCCACTTTCCCTGCATTTATTCCCTCTCTCGCTGTGTCTCTCTCTGTCAAATAAACAAATAAAATCTAAAAAAAAAAACAAAAAAAAAAACCTCTGGTTTTTACTAAAGTCCCAGATGTAGGACAAATGTAGGCAAATTTGTAAATTTTGAAATCATGGTAAAATATTGTATCTCTGTAAAGAATGTCAAGTTATTTGAATAGTTATTTAGATCTTTTTTTTTAAAGATTTTATTTATTTATTTGACAGAGATCACAAGTAGGCAGAGAGAGAGAGGAAGTAGGCTCCCCACAGAGCAGAGAGCCTGATGTGGGGCTTGATCCCAGGACCCTGAGATCATGACCTAAGCCAAAGGCAGAGGCTTTAACCCACTGAGCCACCCAGGCACCCCAGTTATTTAAGTCTTTTAAGAGAGCCTAAAATTCTTCAAATTGTTCAGTCCATTTTAATTTTATAAGAATTTTTTAAAGATTATAAATTTCTCTTGAATATTCTATTAGATGGAGAGGTTACTATTCAAGGAAAAATAGATGAGAGATAGATAAGAATTACAGTAAAAATTGAATCAAGCTGGCAAGGAGAAAATAGGACAGTGAAAGTAGAGTGAGGAAAGCCTCACCCAATTTTTTGTGAAGGAATGTCCTTAGTATTGTCCACGAATGCAAATTTACTTCAATTCACAAATCTATTCATTCTTCCTCAGCTTCCTAAAAAGTACTGGCTCTGGCCTGATTATATAATTATATCATATAATAATTGTTTTATATTTTGATATACCTGTAAACAAACCACCTTCACACCCCCAGAGATTTTAATAATCCAGTATTTGAAAGAAGGAGAGAGACTAAAACAAAGGGAAAAAAAGTGATTAAAAATTCTTATCTTCTAGACATCTCTAACTTTATACTGTTTTAGTGTGTGTATGTGCTTGTGTGTGTGTTAATCTTTCGCAGCTTTTAGCTGGTAATCTATCTGGCACTCTGACTGAATTGACCAAGAGCTGTACACAACCATAGATGGAGAGGATGAAAGGCAAAGTGAGATTTACAGCCTTGATCTTGAAAATAAAACCAAGGAGGCTGAGAAAAAACTTTGTCTGTTAGAAAAGGAATTATTTCTGTTGGAGTATATCCTTTATAAAAGGTATTTTTATTCTCTCTATTAAAATTGTTCATCACCAATGCTCTTTGGGATTATATCACCCAGAAAAAACAATGCTTGCGGCAAAAGGTTGAAGATTTTCTTAACAAGAAGAAAGCACTATGAGATTTTCAAAGGAAATACAGAATGTTTCTCTAATAAGCACATTAATAACTTGCAAATGTGTTGTCACATTTAGGGCAATAATTTATAGTACATTTCTCCCTAAGTATAAGATTTTCTGCATTAATTTAAGGAAAATGTAAAGAAGAAATAAAGCAAAATTACTTGAAAACAGTTTTAAATTTAAAATTTAGTTGATTCAGTTCTTATACTGACTACATGTTGGCAGTTTCTCATAAACTATTCAGTTACTTTATACATATGCTTATATCTTAATTCAGCTTTTTGAGTTATTGTATGTCTCTTTTTTAACCTTTTTGTTGTTATACAGCAGTTGGTTTATCACCCAATTCCATTGTAAATTCACATAATAAAAACTTGTTTATAAGCATTTCAGAGTATCTTACATGTTGACACATATCACCATGCTAAAGAGTAAATAACTCAATTTTAATAATAAAAAGTAAAAATAAATTAAAATTCATAATAATCATCAGCACTAGAAGGATTGCTGCTGCTATGATTACTTCGTTATTTTTCGAAGGCATTTTAAATACTGTGTGTGAAGTACAGATTAGGAGAATTTTGGTTGCAAGAGTCAAAAACCAAAGACAAGCAGGATCGAGAGCAAGTGATGTATACTGAAAGGATAACAGTATGGAAAGGATTACTAACGGTTGTTCAGAGTTTCAACTCTGCCATTTGCTTTCCATATGACTTCAGACAAGTTATCTAATCACTCTGTGTGCCAATTTCTTCATGTGTTAAATGGAAATAATAGTATCACCTATCTCATAAAGTTATTGTGACCATTAAATGACCTTGTTTTTCAAAAGAGCTCAGATGTTTAGTGCTATATGACTGTTTATAATAAGTTCTTGTGCTATTCTTGCTCTTGTTAAGGCATTTCTAAAAATCAAGAGGGAAGTACGCAGCTGGTCTTCCAGAAAGAAAGCAGGATCAGGAGAGAACAGAGGAGCTGTCTCCTACTTTCTGTCTTTCTGCACATCTATTTTATTCTAGCAGATGTTATTATCCCCATTTTACCATTGGGAAACTTGAAACTTAGAGAAGTTTTAATACCTTTCCAAAGTCACCCATTAAGTGCTACAGACGGGATTTGAAGTCCAGTTTGTGTAACTCCAAATCCTTGTTACCAGAAACTACACTATACACATCAATCAAGATTTCCTAAAGTTTCAAGTAATATCAAATGAGGATTTATGTACTTTTTCCATTAGTTAATTTTTAATAAATTGTTAAGTACTTACATATGATATGATAAGATCTTCACTAATACGACGTTCAATTTAGTTAGGTTTGCAGGAAGGAGATGGATTTGCATCACTGCATGCATTCATATTCTATCTCTTGGTGTCTTTGATGCCAGTGGTCTTTACTGTAACAACATAGCCATCCCATTATCTAAAATAATGAAGTAAACGTGGCTTTTGAGGACAAAACACACATTCTACACCATATTAAAACCATGTTATCTACCCCTAATCTAAGGAAGTTAGGATATAGGAAGATGACAAATTGGCTAAGAAGATGAGAGAAATACTTAACTTTATGAACAAAAGATCCTTGGCACTTTTGACAAAGGACAAAAAAGAATTGAAACATTATGAAGAAAAAAATTAAGTGATCTGTCAGAGTTATAGAGAAAAACAAATAACAAAACCATCATTTTAGAAGGTCTTTGGAGTGGATCTGGGTCCAAAAATTTTTAGTTTTAGTCATAGAGAAGTATTAGAAGATTAAGTAAAGTAGAACTTTATATTATAAGAAAGATATATGGATTTCTCAATACTTGTGTCTAAACCATTAAAGAACTTGGAATCAGCTCACTAATTAGAAAGTGGCTTTGGAAATCCACAAAGGGGAAGGAAAAAAAGAGCAAAAAAAATAATTCTTTTTGACACGGGCTAGGTAAAGAGGTATAAAGATCTCTTCATGCTCAGTTTTCCCTCTAAGACCACCTATAGCAATCACGGTTGTAATCAATATTATTCAACTGTTGGTTAGTTGCAAATCAGCTGCTATGGTGGTTATATACCAGGATCCTGTTCTAATTCAAATTTTGTTAAACTGGTTGAGTCAACTGAAGTTGATAGACTTACTTTTTTGGTTAAAAGAATTTGAAGAAAGTACAACTAAATGAAAAGGAAAGCTAAAAGTGCATCATAAAAGAGGATGGCAGGAAATAAAAATTTAGCTGTTGGAAAATGGACATCACTTGCTCATTTTATTTAATAAAGCATTATAATTCAAAGTCCAACTATAAAATTTGTTATAGTTGGCCTATGTTATCACTGTAATATTTTGTTGTTATAGCTGCAGACAATATTTGAAAAGAGTAATTGATTTGTTGGAAATAGGTACCAAATATAGAGTGATAAAATCTATCCTTTTAAAATAATATTTATTAGATTTTTATTAAAGGAATAAATATATTTTTTGGATATTTGGAAAACATAGGCATATAATGGTTTAATATTAATTTAAACACCAAACAAGGGAAGCAAAGAGAAAAAGCCATTAATATCTTGAAGACTATCAATAAAAATTATATCAATAATTTATGACACAAATTTGCTGTCTTATTAAGAAGACTTAGGCAATTTATTATATTAAAATTAAAAGTTGCTTATTACATATTAAATTCCAATTTGGGAGATACTTACCAAAACTTAACCTGTTATTTAAAGTGCAAATAGCATATCTTCTGGTCGTTTTAAGATTTTTAGCTTTGTGTTATAATATTTAATATTTTAAAATACTAAATTTAATATTTTCAAATAGTCAACACATTTGACATTATGGTTATTTTAAATGTTTCTCTAAAATGTAAATCAATCTAGACTCTGTAATCCAAAGAGACAATGAGACTTTAAAATTTTATCAGCAATCTTAACTCAATATATTTTTTTATTGCTAATTTGGTTCTAATATATTTAACTACATGGTATTTCTATATTTTCTTAAGATGCATTTCCAATGTGTTTTTTAAAATATTTTAAAGTAAGCCCTAATGGAATATAACAAATGAAAAATATTTATTTAAGAAAGTCTTCTAAGTCTTTGTAAGAACTACAAAAGTCTGCATTGTTTCAAACAAGTCCTGCACCCTCCAGCCTCCCAGCTCAACAAAACAGAAGCTCCAGTTGGTATAGCCAAGAACACAGGGCTCTCTCTCCTCCCAGCTCCCAGTCAGAGGACAAACCTCCTAAGATAGGCAGGGCATCAGCAATTCTCACCTTCCCCCAGCTACCTGTTGCTAAAGCTAAGTTCTGTACTACTGTAGCTGAGGGTTAGGGCTCCCTTCATCCACACAGCCCTTACTTGTAGTCAATCACTACTTTGACAACAGCACTGCTGAGAACCGTGGAGTCCTAAAAGCCCTTACCCCGACTAGTGGGATAAGGGTGACACACTGGGAGAGGAAAACAGAGACCTGGCCCTGCTGCCCCACCCATCTACCAAGTACTCAGCTCCTAAAGTGGGATGTCACTCAGAGAAAAGTATGCCACAGTTCTCATTACCAGCACCAGGGCAATGGGTCAGAAATTTTGCTCCGGGAGGAAAAGCAAACTGTAGAAGAGAACCCCAATCCTTCCCCAAAGAAAGTGGACTTAATTTACAATAGTACGTGGAAAAGGTCAACCCTCAGGACACTCTTAAAAACACTGAAAGTTGTAGTGAAAGGCAATCAAAAGGAGATTGATAGACTTCTTGAAGATGGAGGATCAGCTGTAGGCCTGTGAGTCTTCGAAAAGAAAGAATAAAAGAGATAGCTAAGAAGAGCCTACTTGAGGTCAGATAAATCTGAACCATTGACCTCAGAAACTATCCCTTCAAAACCTGGATCAGTCTCTGAATCAATTTGTGCCTAAAGGCATTGTTTAAAATAATAGAACAATCAACCAGCAACTCTTGGGCTTAACTGTTGGGTATGGTCAGGGGGAGGGAGCTCTGAGACAAAACCAGCCCAATGAGGTAGAGTAGAGGGGAGGTCAGAATCCAAGGTTGCTGCAATATTCTGATTCTCAATATTCATGATAGTTATAGTTCACAAAGTCACTGCAAACACTGTACTGGTGAATATGGAACCTTTTGCTCATATGGGAAATACAGGGTTAAATTCCCGCACTTTCAGGCTCTTGTCACAACATTTTTGTCAATGCATCAATTCACAACCCTATCATACAGGTGTTTCTGTTTAAGGACCCTTTATTTAATATATATTGTTGATTCATAAACATTGAACTCACAAACAACATGCCTGACCAAAGCCTATCTAACACATGTATTTTCTCCTTAAGGCACATCACAGCCTCCTTCAGCACTATGCTTGCAGCCATTTTAAAGAGCAAAAATCACCAGCACAAAGCACAATAACAGCTCTAAATAGATTCTGAGAAGGACACTTGCTTATAATATGAGAGTGGAAACAGTGAAGGAAGAGCATCGATCACCTTGCTCAACCTCAATTGGGAACACGCACATTGGGCGACTCAAATTTTTCAGTGTTCTGTGTATATCCATGAGTGATCACAAAAGCACAGTGAATATTGATTTTAGGTTACAATAAATTTTAGTGAAAAGATAAATTCACAAATACTGAATCTGTGACTCATGAGAATCAACTATATCATCTAAAATGTCCATTTTCCAACAACAAAAAAAATTGTAAGACATACAAAGAAACAAGAAAGTATGCCCCATACACCAGAAAAAAAGCAGGCACTAGAAACTGCCTGTGGAAGCAAACGGATGCCACATTTAAAATACAAAGCCCTGTAAGTCACTAAAAATATGTTCAAAGAACTAAAAGAAACCATGGCTGAACAAGCAAAGGAAGTTATGACAGCAATGTCCATTAGTACTGGGTTGTAACTGAGCTGAAGATAAATACATGTCTGGATAGTTTCATTTTGTTTGCTAAGAATAAGTTATGTTTTAATTTCTAGAGCAGGTCACTGAAAAACCATTCATTGACATGAATTTATTCCAAACAATATATGATCTAATTATATAACATATGTGAATGATGATTTTTTTCATTAAGCCTAATGAAATAAAGTGAAATAATTCACAATGTTGTAAGAATGCATCACCATGCACATTAATATAGCATGAATAAAATGATGAAATGGAGCCTGTTTTAGTCTGTTCAGGCTGTCCTAACAAAAATACCCTAGACAGGGGTGGCTTACACAACAGAAATTTATTTCTTACTATTCTGGACGCTGGAATTCTAAGATGTGGGTGCCAGCAGCTTAGTTTCCTGGTAAAAACATCCTTCCTGGTTTGCAAAGGGACACCTTGCTGTATCCTCACATATTGGGGAGAGATAAATACATATCTGGATAGTTTCATTTTAGTGCCAATAAGGGCACTAATCCTATTCATAAAGGCTCCACCCTCATTACCTATATATCTCCTAAAGTTGCCACTTGTTAACACCATTAGGACTTCAAAATATAAATATAGGGAGAGGAGAGACACAAATATTCAGTCCTTAACAGAGACTATCAAACATTCTATAGAACAAAGGAAAAGAATTATGATGACAACTTAGATGATAAACCTTCTGGGCTAGGAACAGCACACATGCACACACACAGACTGAGAGGGTCTTAGTTCCTACTTTGTCCCAAAAATATGGCTTAGCTTTAAAGTTGCTAATGAAAAAGAGATTATCAGTTTTCATGGAGCTTTTAATTGCCAGGAAGATAACCATAAAGGAAGTAATTAGTGTTATACATGTTAGGAAACCCCCAGGGGGGAGAAAAAAAAAATCCATTAACCAAAAAAAAAAAAAAAAAAAAAAAAAGAACAAAAGCATATCCAAATAATTAACTTAAAATTTTAAAAAGTTAAAAGAAAGAAAGAGAAAGGAAAAACTGATATAAGGGCTTCATCATGTCCCACTAAATACCAATAAAAATTTAGTACACTCAGATACAAAATATGCATCTCTTATATACCATATGCAAATCTTATATTATACTTAACACCAAAAATTAAGTATAATGGGACAAAATTAGACTTGTCTAAGTTTTCATTGAATTTCTCATAAATACTAAAAGAAAATGACCAAATATTTTCAGAGATTTGGGGGGAAAAGTTTTGATCCAATAACGTATACTCTTTGTGCACAATAGAAAAAGATCCTTAAATATATAAAGGTTCAATAATTACTACCACCTATAACCCCCATTTTAAAAGGAACATGATATAAACATAGCTAATTGGAATATATATTAAATCTATTAACTAAGAATTG
This sequence comes from Taxidea taxus jeffersonii, assembly GCA_003697995.1. NCBI lineage: Eukaryota > Metazoa > Chordata > Mammalia > Carnivora > Mustelidae > Taxidea > Taxidea taxus. The sequence goes on from ML105327.1 coordinate 152,908, forward strand.
GAAAGTTTGTGGTGTAAGATAAAGTCTTGTAAAATAGTATGAAATTAAAATATTATATACCTGTTCATCTTATATATTCAAAAAGTTTTAAATGACCTGAGAAATAATAACAAAGTCTAATAGGTATCACAACTTCCTATGTGCCAGTTATTGTGCCAAGTATTTTATATGTATTATTACTTCATTTAATCTTTACACAACCTCATTTTGGGGTTGCTTCATTTTACTTTTTCTTTTTAAGATTTTATTTATTTATATGACAGACAGAGATCACAAATAGGCAGAGGCAGGCAGAGAAAGAGAGAGGGGAAAGCAGGCTCTCTGCTGAGCAGAGAGCCCTATGCAGGGCTCCATCCCAGGACCCTGAGATCATAACCTGAGCCAAAGAGGCTTAACCCACTGAGCCACCCAGGTGCCCCACTTCATTTTACTTTTGAGGAAACTGAGGCACAAAGAAGTTAAATAAATTGTTCACCCATGAATATGGTGTTTGAACAAAAGTAATCTAAGTCCAGATATCCACTCTTCACTATTTCTCATAACAGGCTAGTGAGAAAAGAAATGCAGAACACAGTACTGTACATGTCATATAATTTCCATATCATTTATTTCAGCCAAACTTTATGAAGACCTGCAAAGAGTCAAGTACAATGGCAATCACATTTTAAATTTTGTACAATTAGAATATGTTAACTGAGGAAATGTTTTATTTATATTAAACAGGAATGTATGGTACAAAACACTTTGAAAGCTTGTGTATCTTTCATAATTAAAAGTGATTATCTCAATTTTGACTTTATATAATTTTTCTTTAAAATATTACAAGGATGAATACCTACCGTCTGTATCAACATAGATGGAACTGGAGAGTATTATGCTAAGTGAAATAAGTCAAGCAAAGAAAGACAATTATCATGTAGTTTCATTCTATGTGGAATATAAGGAGTAGTGCAGAGGATCATAGAGGAAGGAAAGGAAACTGAATGGGAAGAAATCAGGGAGGGAGACAAACCATGAGAGATTCTGGACTCTGGGAAACAAACTGAAGGTTACAGAAGGGAGGTGGGTGGGAGGATGGGCTAACGAGGTGGGGTATTAAGGAGGGCATGTGATGTGATGAGCACTGCCTGTTATAAGCAACTAATGAATCATTGAACAGTACATCGAAAACTAATGATGTACTATATGTTGACTAATTGAAAATCAGTTCTTTCTTACAATGAATACTTGTTTCTTAAAAAGAAACATTTTTTCTTTCTTACAAAAGAAAAATTTTTTTTCTTACAATGGAATACTATGCAGCCATCAAAAGAAATGAAAACTTGCCATTTGCAACGACGTGGATGGAACTAGAGGGTATTATGCTTAGCAAAATAAGTCAGTCAGAGAAAGACAACTGTCATATGATCTCCCTGATATGAGAAAGTGGAGCTGCAACGGGGGTGAGGGTGGGGGGGATAGGAAAAGAATAAATGAAACAAGATGGGATCGGGAGGGAGACAAACCAAAAGAGACTCTTAATGTCACAAAACAAACTGCAGGGGACCAGAGGGGGACGGGTGTAGAGAGAGGGTGGTGGGGTTATAGACATTGGGGAGGGTATGTGCTATGGTGAGTGCTGTGAAGTGTGTAAACCTGGTGATTCACAGACCTGTACCCCTGGGGCTAATAATACATGATATGTTTATTAAAAAATTAAAAAAATTTAAAAAAAGAAAAAATAAATAAAATTTATAAAATAAAATAGAATATTACAAATAATCTTTAACTCCATTCTTCCCAGTAAAATTTTAATTCTATCTCTCCATAAGGATGAGGAAAGAGGGATAGTTGGACAGTCATACTTTAACATATACTTTGTAATACTAGTATTCATATTTTGTCTATATGTAAATATTTCTATAAACACAGAGGGATGTTTACATATTATAAAACTACACGAAATCCTTCTGCAGCTTGATTTATGCACTTATTTCATTTTCTTGAGATATAGCCAAGTTGATGCATGCAAAACTATTTTTTAATTTCTTTGTACAAAATATTCAAAGTATGCACTAATTGTATTCTATCCATTCTCTTACTGATGGGCATTTAAGTCATTTTCAGGTTTTTGAACTTTAAAAAATGCTACAATGAACATCTTTGTACATACATTCTTGGACACATCAGGAAAGATTTCTCTAGAATGTAAATCTAAAAGTTGGATTTCAGGATCATCAGAGACATGCAGTGTTTGTCAGTTTATTACCTATTGCTCATATCTGGTTTCCAACTCCACATATAAGGAGCCTGGAAGTCAACACTCCATCCTAACAGCAAATTTTAAAAAAAAGCTTGGTGGACTGAAATATCTACAATCCTTGGATTGTAGATGAATCCAGTCCTTGGATTCATAAAAGAACAGAGGACACAGGGCAAGCAGTGCCCCCGAGACTAGAGTGACATATACGCAAATACAGGAAGGCATAGCTTACCTGGAACAGAGACTCATGAGCAAAGTCCACCTTGGAAACCACCCCACTGCAGTAGGAAAACCTAAACTCGTTTGACAAATAGCCAGAGGCTCAGTGAGGACAGATTTGAGAATTAAAAATTCCAGGGAGACCAAGTAATATAGAGACCCCCTGTTATACTGTAACATTTATCTCCAGAATCTGGACCAGGTTCCCATAGTAAATATCTGAAAAAATTCACCATGGGCTTCTCACAGGGGGCACAGAAGAGGAACCATTTTGAAATACGCTGGAGCCCTCTGCTTTTCTTTACAAGGTCTACCTCCAGGGGAAACTAGTTAACCAGACCCTAACCGGCATTATCAGAGCCCCAGCGACCTGAGGAAGGAAAATCACCAACTCCAGCTGGCTCTAGCCTTCCAGGTGGAAGGAGGGAAAACCTACCTCCAACTCACTCTAGCTGCTTGTCTCACCTAAGTGGGGTGAAAACTAGAAATGCTTGTGAGATTTGCAGTCCAGAGGCATAGGCTCACTAGGAGACAGAGGCCTAACAAAGGATTACAGAATGCTTTCCTCCTCCACCACCTCACCACATTGTTAAAAGGCCTATTTATGGCAGTTTCTTTGCCTGATAGCTCATGTCTGGTTATAAATAAATAAATAAATACAAGGCTTACCAAAGACAAAAAACATACTTTGAGGAAAAAGAACAAGTGTCGGAACAATACATAACAAGGATGTTGGAATTATCAGACCTGGAATTTGAAACTATAATTAATATGCCAAGGGCTTTAATAGATAAAATAGACAGCAGGCAAGACAGATGGGCAATGAAGCAGAGAGATGGAAATCCTAATAAAGAACTAAAAATAAATGCTAGAGATCAAAAATGCTATAACAGAAATGAAGAATGTCTTTTTTATGGGCTTATTAATAAATAATACAGGATAGAGCTGAGGAAAGAATCCCTGACCTAAAGGAGGATATATGGATAGAATTCCCAAAAACTTTAAAAAAAAAGAGAGAGAGAGGGAGAGAGAGAACAAAGACTAAAACAAACAGAAAACAAAAAACAAACAAACAAAGAGTATCCAAAGACTATGGGATAACTACAAAACATATAAAATACACACAATGGGAATACCAGAGGGAGAATTAAAAAAAGGAACAGAAAAAAATATTTGAAACAATAATGATTGAGGATTTCCCCCAAATTAATGTAAAACCCTGAAACACAGGCTTAGGAGGATAAATGCCCGTACATGCACATATACATACACATACATACATACATACATAAAACTACACCCAGGCATATCATCTTCAAACTGCAAAAAATCAAAAATAGGGCACCTGGGTGGCTCAGTGGGTTAAAGCCTCTGCCTTCGGCTCAGGTTATGATCTCGGAGTCTTGGGATGGAGCCCCGAATAGAGCTCCCTGCTCAGCGGGAAGCCTGCTTCCCTCTCTCTCTGCCTGCCTCTCTGCTTACTTGTGATCTCTCTCTCTCTCTCTCTCTCTCTCTCTCTTTCTCTCTCTCTCTGTTAAATAAATAAAATCTTAAAAAAAAAAATCAAAAATAAAGAAAAACTCCTGAAGAAAGCCAGAGGAATAAATACCTTCTTAGAGAAGAAAAAAGATAAGAATTGCATCTGACTTCCCAGAAACCATGCAAACAAGAAGAGAATTAAGTATTTAAAGTGTTGAGGAAACAAACAAACAAAAAACTCTGATGTAGATTTCTGTACTCTGCAAAATTATACCTCAACAGCAAAGCAGAAATAATGATTTTGTCAAACAAACAGAAAATGAGGGAATTTGTTGCCAGTTGACCTGCTTTGCAAGAAATACGTAAAATTCTTTAGAAAGAAGGACCTATATTATAGGTCAGAAACCCAGATCTATGTAAAATAATGAATAGCATCAAAGAAGAAATAAGTGAAGGTAAAAAAAAAAAACTTTTCATTTTCTTATTAATCTAGCATAATAGTTTATTCTAATTAATAGCAGTTTATTCAAATTAATATCAAAGTAATAACAGACTATGCATGCTTATGTATATAACTTATGTATACATATTATGTGCATACATACATATATATGCTTACTTATGCTTTTATATATAAATGTAATGAATGGTAGCAGTATTTCAAGGGACAGGAAGGAGGGATAAGAATTATTTTGTTATTTTAAGATATTTGTGCTAACCATGAAGTGGTATAGTTTTATTTAATATAATACCTTGAATGTATTTTGTAAACTCTAGGACAACCACTAAAAAAAAGGTAAAGAGTATAAATGATACCCTAAGACAGGAGAGAAAATGGAGTCATAAAATGCTTAGTAAAAAAAACACACAAAACAGAGGAAGTGTAAAAAACAAAAATAGAAACTAAGAACAAGAGCAAAAATAAAACAGTAACAAGCATGGTAGATGTTAACCCAACTATATCAATAATCACTTTGAATATCAATGATCTAAATGCACCAATTAAAAGACAGAGACCAGGGGCGTCTGGGTGGCTCAGTGGATTAAGCCGCTGCCATCGGATCCGGTCATGATCTCAGGGTCCTGGGATGGAGCCCCACATCTGGCTCTCTGCTCGGCAGGGAGCCTGCTTCCTCCTCTCTCTCTGCCTGCCTCTCTGCCTACTTGTGATCTCTGTCTGTCAAATAAATAAATAAAATCTTAAAAAAAAGACAGAGACCATTAGAGTAGAACAAAAAACAAGACCCAACTATATGTTGTCTATAAGAAACCCACTTTAAATATAAAGATACATCTAGATTAAATGTACAGTAATTTCAGACAGAGCAGACTTCAAAGCAAGGAAGTTGAGAAGGAAAAAGAAGCAATATCACTAATGAGTTTAAAAGTTTGTGCCAGTGTAGATACCCACCAAGCACTAAGTTCCAATTTCACTGCGTTGTCAACTCTGGGTAAGTCATACTTCTAGATGTTAGAATTTAATCTTTTAAAATTTTCTGTCTTTTTTAATATTCGTGAGGTTGAACTTCATTCTATGTACCTACTAGCAGTTCCAATTTCTTCTTTGAATAATGTTTTTAGTCTGTTAGTCCAGTTGTACAGGATCGTTTCATCTTAATTCTTTATTTTTTGGAATTCTTTAGACATTGTGTATACCAATTGTTGGTCAAAATATCAAAACTATCTTTTCTCAGTCTAATTGTTTTAATTTGTTTAACAGTACTGCCATACAGAAAACTGTAATTTTGTTGTTATCCATGTTTTATATTACGATAAAATTATTCATGTTTTTCTATATGTGTTATCTTTTGAATGGAGGGGGTCTTATTTCAGGTTGTGTGTGTGTGTGTGTGTGTGTGTGTGTGTGTGTGTGTATTTTTATCCTAACCTGAAATCTTTCTCCTACATTTTCTCCTAAGTCAGCTGTAAGTTTGACATTCCTTTGAAAGTAGTGTATTTCTTTGTGTATGGCTCTGAAGTACCTAAATACATCAGCTTTATTTTTTCATGGAAAGCCAATGGACCACAAATTATTGATTAAAAATTCCTTTCATTGGGGCACCGGGGTGTTTTAGTCATCAAGCATCTGCCTTCAGCTCTTGTCATGATCCTAGGGTCCTAGGATGCAGTCCCACATGGAGCCCCTTGCTCAGCCAGGAGCCTGCTTCTCCCTCTGCCTGCCCCTCCTCCTTCTTGTGCTCCTTCTCTCTCTCTGAGACAAATAAATAAATGAAAACCTTTTAAAAAATAATAAAATAAAATTGTCTTTGTTGTTGTTCTTCTTGCAATCCCTACACATTTGGACATTGTCCATGTAATTGCAGATTTGTTTCTAAGATACTTTTTTCATTTACTCCTTAAGATAATAGTACCCTGTATTATGCTCTAGGTCTTGATACCTGATAGCGCAAGTTTTTCTTTTAAAAACTTGTGAATATTTATATCCCTTCACTATTGTACCAGTGAATTATCTTAGTCACAGACAACAGAAAACTGAAAAGAGGATTTATTAGAGATATTAGATTATGTATGAGATATCCAGAATGAGCAGGCAACTTCACTTGGATATACACAACCAGAGGTAAAACAATCAGGGAAATGTCTCATTAAAGTTTTTGTTTGGTTATTTGTTTGTTTTTTAACCTTGGGTTAGCCTGTGTCACTCACCTCCCAAAACTTGGTCACAGCTCTATCAGAAATCCTGGATGCTTCCTACCACGATGTTTGCTACATAGCCAATCCTTTTCTGAATAGTTGACATCACATGTTGTTAACTTTGATATGTTGTGCAGGTTTGGCTGCTTGTGGATCTTAAGCTTCTAGTAATTCTGAGCTAAATAGTTCTGAGGTGAATAGTATTGAGGTAGGGGCACCTGGGTGGCTCAGATCGAGGCCCACGTTGGGCTCTCTGCTTAGCGGGGAGCCTGTTTCCCCCTCTCTCTCTGCCTACTTGTAATGGCTTTCTCTGTGTCAAATAAATAAATAAATAAAAATCTTTTTAAAAAAAATAGTACTGAGGTAAATAGTTCTTAGCTTTCTAGTCTTCATAATAATGCATGACTATTTAGAAAGAGGTTAATATCCGTGCTGGCCAAGTCTTCTTTATGAGAACATAGAATGCATTCATAATATTTCTCTCCTTTTTGAGGTATAATATAGTAAGATACATGGATCTTCAATGTATAGTTTGAGGAATGTTGACAAAATATATTCCAGGATGCCTGGGTGGCTCAGTCCTTAAGTGTCTGCCTTCGGCTCAGGTCATGATCCCAGGGTCCTGGGATCCAGCCCTGCATCAGGCTCCCTGCTCAGGGGGAAGCCTGCTTCTCCCTCTCCTAGTCTCCCTGCTTGTATTCCCTCTCTTGCTCTCTTTCTCTCTCTCTCTCTGTCAAATAAATAAATATATATATATTTTAAAGTATATTCTAAGTAGAACATTCTCATATCTTAGGAAGTTCTCTCAAAGAACTTTCCACTCAATGCCCCTACCCCCAGGGCAGAAGCATTCACTGTTCTGATTCCAATCACCATAAATTAACACTGGTTAATTCTGAAATTCACATAATCTATGTATACTTTGTTTCTGGCTCCTTTCTGAGCTAACTTTTGTTTTTTAGGATTTATCAATGTTGATGTTTGTATGTTATTATTTTACTGCTGAGCAGTATAAATTAAATAAACGTGCCAAAAATTTTAGCATTATGAATAAAGCAACAATAGAAATGCTTGCACAAGTTTCTCTTTTTTTTTTTTGTAAATATATGCTTTTATTTCCTAAGTGTTTTGATGTGAAATTTCTGAATCATGAACAAGTCTAATTTTATTAGAAACTAACATTTTCCAAAAGATTTGTATACGTTCTTACTTTCAATAGTGATAAGTGAAAATTTTAAATTGTGATTGATCCTCTCTAATATTTCACACTTAGCCCTTCATAATTTGATCAACTTCATGTGTGTGTAGTTATATCTTATTGTAATATTAATTTTCTTGATGATTAATGATGTTCAGCAATTTCTCATACACATTTTAACCAGTTATACATGCTCTTTTGAGTTAAGTCTTTGGCCTATTTTTAGTTGCATTGTTTGTCTTTATATTATGATAATTATCTATATATTCTGAAATTGAGTTCTTTGTCAGATATGTGTATTTTGAATATTTCTCTGTTTTGATTTTATTTTTATAAGGAGTTTCTAATAAGTAGACTTTTTATGAAGTACAATTTATTTTTTTTTGAAATTAGTAATTTTTGACTTCTGAATAAGAAATTTTTGATGAGACCAAGTTCCCAAAGATATTCTCAGAAATCGCAAGGACTTTAAGTCTTCAATGTATCTCCAATAAATTTGTGTATGTTTATGGGGTATTATCAAGTCTCAATTTTTTTCCCATTTAGATATTTTTGTCTGTGTTTATGGAGTACTGTTGTCATTTTTTTTCCCATTTGAATATTGTTCCAGTACATTTGTTGGAATGACTTTTTCTTTCCTTATTGCATTGCCTTGGTGATTTTGTGCTTCTGGTCTTTTGAATTATTTGTTAAATTTATTCCTAGGTATATGTTTTTCTGATATTTTCGATGGTCTTGATAGAATTCACTATCCAGACCGACAGTTTTGTGCCAATTATCTTTCAATGTACTGCGTCTCATCTTCACATGAACTCTTCCTGGCCCTGCTTTGTGATGTGGAGCTGGACCTGGAAGCCATTTCTTCTTTGGCAGCTGGACCAATGTTAGACTTTGCCAACAGAGTATGCTCAAGGACACTATAAGGCATAGTAGTGGAAGGGGCTTTATTCCTTTATTCCCTGTTTTTGGGGTGGTTTTCGACCTGTAGTGCCAGAGCCCGGTGCCGCATGCAGGAAACCTGGTGATACTCACGGTCCACTGAGTTTTTACTGCACTGCAAAGAATAGCTTCTTGTGGATCAACTCCGAACTTCTGGCACCCCAGTGGGTGAATTCCTGTGCACCCCAGGAAGTGACTAATAGCAGAGGAGCTCTTGTTTGTAGCACCTTAGCACACTTCATCATCCTGTGAGCTGCAGCCATACTTTCTCCAAAGACATGAATTTCAGCCTTGTGGGAATTCTACTTCCAAGTATGTTCTTCCCTTGGTGTTCTTCCTCTGTCCTTGAAGTAGTAGCTGCTCCCTACATTCATTATGCCTTATAATTTAGAATCCTCTTTTATCCCTTCTTAAAAGCATTATCTCCTTTTGCCAGTTAATAGTGCTTTATATTTAATTTTCTATGTTCAAATTGCTAGTAGGATTTCTGTCTCCTGATTGGACCCTGATGGCCAGTATACTTCACTTGGAAATTTTAGTTATGAATTTAATGTCTTTATAGATATAGGGTTATTTGGATTTTATATTTTTTATGTGTCAGTTTTTTTAGATTTATTTTTTGATAAGTTTGCATATTTCATCTAAATTTGTGGGGGTTTTTGTAATATGACTTAAAATATTCTTTTGTTACCATTTAAATGCCCTTGAATAAGCGGCAAAAGTATTACTTTCATTTTTTAAGTTGAATAAAATGACCAATTTTTTCCTGTTATTTCTATGTTTTTATACATTCTTGATGGTATTGTTGGCTGTATGTAATTTTATAATTCTCACCTTAAATTCAATTTTGATTGATGTTAATATTACCATAAGAGCTTTATATTGGTTAGCATTTGTCTGGTGAATGTATTTGTAACTTTTACATTTTCATATTTTCTGTGTTAATTGAATATTTATTTAGGGTATATCCTTAGTAAGCATTATGTTGCTAAGATATAAAAAATAATTTCTGACAATTTGTTTATTTTAATTAATAACTTAAAATCTGTTTTACCTTGTGATTACTGATATATTTAGACTCATTTCTTTTATCTCCTAATATGTTCTATCTTTATTATCATTTTTTCCTTAGATATCTTTATAGACTACTCCTGGATTTTTTCTTAACTGATTTGGATATTATATATTTTATTTCTATTATGTTATCTACTATATTTAGTATCTTATCAAACATATTTACCTTCATATTTTGTTGGATTTAAGGATATTCAGTATATCAATCCCCCTCTTTAAAGATGTGAATCTTATCTGTCTTTAACTCATTATCTACTAAGTATATTTATTATTATTATTATTATTAAATTCCTATTTTCCAGCTTGTTTTGACAAATTTTTAGCTTGCATTGCCTCTGAGTTAAATTTTTAGATTCAGGGTATGTTAGTAGTTCTTTTTCTGGAATCTATAAGTGGTAAATTATACCTGAAAATGTTGCCATTTTTTTAAGTGGGTGATAGTTTAGCTAGGATTTAGAATATTAAATTGACTGTTATTTTCCTTCATCAATTTGGAAATATTAATCCATTATTTTTATGTAATAAATTTTTACTAAGAAAAAATCTATTGCATAAATGACATATTTAGATTATCTTTTTTACCTCCTGAATAACTTTTTTTTTTGTAATCAATGCAATTATTTTCAATGCAAAATTTCTGAGTTTGAATGTACTTTTACTTTTTTTTTCTGTAATACTGGATGTGTATTTTCTCTTTCAGGATTTAAATTTTCTTCCAATTCTTGAAAACTCTCAGGCATTGTCTTCTTGAGTAGCACCTCTGTGTTCTGTGTTCTCTTTTCTACTTCTGGAACTTTTATTAGACATCTGTTGGGGCACTTCAATCTCCTCTTCACTTCTTAAATTTGTTTTCATGTTTTAATTTTTCTCATCTCTATAATTAATTCTGTTTGCAATTGTGACCAATCCAATGTGTCTCTTCTATCATATTAATAATGAATTTATATCTATTGACATATAGATAAGATAGATATAAATAGATATGTCTGTATCTATATCATGTCCTATTTGCTTCTTTTCATTTTTCTCTGGTCTTGATTTATGTCTACTTTGAATTGCTTTATGCACTGTGATTCTCTTTTTTTTGGCAATTATTTCTACTTTTATATCTTTGGGTTCATTATCATATTATTTTATGTCCTTTTCAGATGGTTCATCGGAATGAATTCATTGAAGTTAATTCTTTGGACTGAACCAACTCCCTAATTGAATTTTTGGCTTTTGTTCTTTTAGTTTTCTTAGTATATTGTGAAATTTAGATTGCAAGCTCATCTTGAGAGTTTCTTCTCATTCTTCTCTCCTTCCTCTTTTTTATTAACTATTTCCCTCCAACTTCACAACATTATGACATCCCCTTTGTATCTAGAAGAATGCTTCCCTCCACCATAAAAGTGTGGTTTTCCATTTCAAAATCTGACTTTATATTGGTAATACAAGGCTCTCATTCTATGAAGATATTATTGATCTAATTTTTTTCAACTATACTTGGCATGATGATGGATGGTCCTCATCATGTGGCTTTCCCCACTCTTCCTGTTACTGGAGCAGCGGCTTAAAGCTAGACATAGACCTAAGCAATAATTGTAAGTAGTTAGTGTCCTTCCATAGACAGAAACAACATACACAAGCTCCAGCTCTTCCAAGTGAGCCTGGTTCTCCTCCTCACCATTTGTGAGATGTTTCTGCATTCTTTTTTCTAATCTGAAGTGTAGCATATCTATGGCTTCTGCTGTTTCTCACTGTTCTGTGTCTTATGTAAACAAGTGTATCTTATTTTATTTTTGACCATGGTAATGTATTTTTTTAAAAGTTCTTTGGCATATGTTTCAGCTATCACTGTTGTAATTTTCAGTAGGGGTTTTGGGCATTTCTCTGTGAATTCATAATCTTGACAGGAAGAGTGCATATTTTTATAATAGAGGTGCAGTGGCTATGGCTAGAGAGAAAACTAAAAAATATATACAATCAGAAGGCACAAGGGTTCATAATATTTCCTTCTCTACATATGTTTTCTCTTTTTAAATTGTACACTCCTCTATAAATTATCCACCAAGGAAACTATTGATGTCAGAGTTCATTGTCTAAATTATCATCACTTCCTGGTATAATATATGATCTTTTGCACAGCAAATCATTTTAAATGGCATATAGAGAGTAAAGAATAGAATTCCAGATATGTCACTGTACTATATTCTGTATTTATTGCCTTTGGGTTTTTATTTCTTAACTGTCTGTTCTTCTCAATGACACAAGCATCAGTTTTAGAAACTTGAAACACATTTTCAGTTTATCAAGTAAGAGTAGATTCTGATGAATAGTTTCATGCAAATAAAATGTTAAAATAAATGATTGGTTAATTATCCAGAAGAATTATGCATTAATTCATTTTGAAAACTATAATTGCAAAGTAGACCAGAAATTTGTATCAACTCATTAGCTAGCACACTTCTTTCTGATTGGGAATCCAAATTAAGATGAGAAAACTGTTAAGGCAGTAAATATTTATCAAATAAAATTGAGGTTTTTGCTTCTTTTGTTTTACTTGTATGATTAACTGCCAAGCATATAACAGTTGGTTAACAAATATTTTTCATTGTCCTTATTTCTCACCCCAATCATTTATTGTTTGGAGTTTACATGAAAGTTCAAAAATGTTTATCTAAAAAGTCAGATGACACAGCAACAATAAAAGAAAACACCAGGGTCAAAAGATTTTGAAAGTTTGTCTATCACAAGTTACAGCCTGCCATCTTGAAATAAAATGGCAGCCCACTTTTTTTGGACAATTTTTAGTAAATTTTATTAAATTTTAACTTTTTAATAAGCTTTTGTGCTATATAGATTGCAGAGATAATACGATTTCTCCTTATGTAGTCTCTAGTGAATAAGTCTGATAGTTAAAAATAGGAAACCAGAAAGTTTTAAGAGACATATGGTGACATAGTTATCCTTCCTTATCCTATCTAGTAATTATACTTTTTAAAATTACATATGGATTCTACCTTTTTTTTGAGTAGTGTTAAAGTAAAAACATAACAATACAGAATAAAAACAAATTCTTTGTATAAGCTTTGCATAAGCTTACAGATGGCATTCAAAAATGTTAGATAAGCTATTCATCATTGTCATTTGGGTTAGCTGTCTGCCTGTGAAATGTGTTAATTTATACAGATAGATGATTTCTCTCTTCTAATATTTTCTTCATTTCTTTTTTCTATTACCCTTAGAATTGATTCACATGAAGTCATTTTGTTATCTTCATTGGTCAACTCCAATTCTTTGGAAGAATTTGCGGTAGAATCTCACAGTTACACACACAAATTGTGATAAACTATGGACCAAACCATGCTTCCTACCAAAATATGATATTTGCATGGATTGAGAGCAGATATGTGAAACATATTTGCAAATAATGTGATACCAGTCATATTTCACTGATCTCCACTATAAAAAATGTGCTTGCTTGGTATTTTTATTGCATGTTGAAAATTCAAACAGGAAAAAAAAACTAATATATTCCAGAAAAAAAAATTGACAATTTATTTTGTTAATTGACACTAGTAAAAAAAAAATTATTTTAACATTTGGGTGGGTTTTATTTCTTTGACTTTTTAATCTCTTCTTTTAGACTCAGCAACCTCCAGATTTCATAGAGTTGATTGCTTATAATTTCCTAGAGTTAAGGTCCTTGGAGAAAGATTTCATCTAAAGATCAGTTTATAACTATATGTCTTCCATAGCCATCAGTTAGAGGTAATAATAATTACTAATAATTAGGAGTAATAATGATTACTACTACAAAAGCAAAAAATAGAATATTGTAATTTACCACTATATCAAAAGATAAGATTTTTGGACTTAAATGTATATTGTGTTGACAAGTTCATAAATTTTTTAAGACATAGAAGTACTGCCATCTTTAATATGTTAATTATTAGATGAAAAATAAATTCCTGCTTTTCTATGTCAACCGACCATATTATCTGAAGAGAAGGAAATGCCCCTTTCATAAAGGAGTATTAAGCTTTTTTTTTAAGATTTTATTTATTTCCTTGACACAGAGAGAGAGAGAGATCACAAGTAGGCAGAGAGGCAGGCAGAGAGAGAGGGGGAAGCAGGTTCCCTGCTGAGCAGAGAGCCCGATGTGGGGCTCAATCCCAGGACCCTGGGATCATGACCTGAGCTGAAGGCAAAGGCTTTAACCCACTGAGCCACCCAGGTGCCCCGTAAGCTATTTAAATAGAAATAGAAATCATCTCTTTGTCTCTCATGTCCAATTTAAGAATTTCTTCTTCAGATTTTAAAAAATGATCATTTAATGTGTACTGGAGCACTTCCAGAGATGTGAACTTAATAGTCTCTCTCAGATAATAATTTGAACATCTCTCTTTATTGTATAGTTTTATTCCTGTGAAATATATTAATTTACTCAACAGATATTTATGGAACACTATTCTAGCAATAAATAACTACAGAGTTTGTAAGAATCTGTAATAAAGTGGCAAAATTCACTCACTGCTGTTAATTTTGACTGCTCTACAGATACAGTCTTAATGGTATTTGAAGGGATGTGTGCACCTAAGTTTCTCTGTTCTAAGCTAGAAATCTATGGATCAATAAATTGTTTCTTGAGTGGCTATTTCTAGATATCATTATCTTTTGTAGTGTTATCTTAATGTTTCTGCTTTGGCCACCATTTTTAATAGACATGGAACTTGATATTGGAACTTGAGTTGTGTACACTCATGTTGTAAATATGTGGAAATAGTTATTGTTTTGACTAGTTTAACTGAGATATAGACCCTTATATTTTCTCCTTTAATATATTCAATATTATTATATTGAATCTATTGTTTTATATGACCAAAGATATTTTACTTTATCTCCTCTGTCAAGAATAGGTTATCTATAGTTTTGCTAAATTGCTTTTTATTTATAATTTGATATATTTATAAAAACAAGGGAGGGTCAGTGACAAAACCTAAGCTACATAATTATAGATTTCTCTTGATCAGGATATGGAGCCTGTCGGAGGGCAAAAATGGTGCATACATTTTTAAAAGAAGGTTATTTGGGGACGCCTGGGTGGCTCAGTTGGTTAAGCGGCTGCCTTCGGCTCAGGTCATGATCCCAGCGTCCTGGGATCGAGTCCCACATCGGGCTCCTTGCTCGGCAGGGAGCCTGCTCCTCCCTCTGCCTCTGCCTGCCTCTAGGTCTGCCTGTGCTCGCGCTCTCTCTCTCTCTCTCTAACTAATAAATAAATTAAAAATAAAAATAAAAATAAAAATAAATAAAAGAAGGTTATTTGGAACTTTAATATGATATTTAAATGGACCTTGAGACTCCACCTATTCCCAATATATATAAGAACCTACTATTCAAAAAATAAATCAGTAATCAAATACATTGGATCTGAACGTAAACTATTATCAATCCATCTATTGTATATATGGCTTAGTTTTAGGCATGATTTTAGTATTATATTTACTACCCACAGAAAGCAAATGCCTTACTTAAAAGTAAAAAGTTTCACAGAAAAGAAACACAATGTAGAATGATTTGTTTAAAAACAAAGCAAAACAAAACAAGAATACTTACTTCTATAAGGTGTGAAAGCACTTTAATTAACCTAAGAAAACCTGTTTGAATTAATGGATTCATTTATACATTTTTAATGAATCCATGCCCCCTTAATCACAAGATCTGAAGTTGGAAAATATTTTTGTTGAAGTTTTATAATATTCTTTCAAGAAGATATGTAACATCTCAGTAATCAAAATCCTCAGCATATCCTCATAAATTTTACAAGTAGTTCTGTATTTTAATTTTAAAATGTACTGTTTTGGTAATAAAAGCCTAACTTTGATGCTAATCTAGGCTATTTACTCTTCCTTATTTGATTTTTTTTGTTTGTTTCCATAGAAACTTTCTTGCTTATTGTAATTCTTACTTCTACTGTTAGACTATATGTTCTATGAAGTCATGGACCATTCTATCTTGTTCTCCATTATATCCTCAAATAGGAGCAGAGAGTGTAGCATATAATGCAAGAACAATCAGCATTTTTTATTGGATTTCAGGACAATATGAATGCGAAAGATTTGGGAAACAGAAAACAGAGAACTTTGGGTCACTATGTCTTGATTTTGGCTACATTTCCTTACTGAGAAAATGACAAAGGTAGATGAAATTATTTCTAAGGTGCAACTCAGGCCTGGGGTTTTTATTACTTCACTTGTGAACTAAGAATTGGTGTACTAAAAATATGTAGAATGTCCTTTCCCCAAAAACCTCATTAAATTTTAAGCCAGGCTTGACAGGCATGGATGTTAGGAGAGCCCAGGTGCTGGCTTCAACCCTATATCCTTTTCAACAATATATGAGCTGCTTTCCACTGCAAGGAAACATACTACAGCCCTTCACAGTCATCTTCCCACAGCGGAGGGGCGGCCGGGCACTTCCTGGAGAATGAGCCCAAACTCTGCTTTGGGCACAAGGAGCTGGCTCAATTCTATGGGAATTAGGAGTAGCTACAGTCTCGCTGTGTTTAAGGCATAATGGATTCCTTTAATTACACATCTCCAGGGCTTCCTTAGCTGCTAGGAGACCCCACTCAAGTGTTCAATGAAGGAAACCCTCTTGATTCAAAGATTCAGGATATGCGGATTTGAATACCCACTGCATCCTGCCCCCCTGGTGCCACTCTAGCCCTCTGTTGCCTGCAGATGCCCGGCCTGGCAAACACTCTCCTTGTTCAAAAGGAGATTAGCAGGTGTTAAAGACCACTGGCTCCTAATCAAGGATTTCCCCTAATGTAATCAGAAAATGAAAGAACATGGGAAAGGAAGGTTACACATAAAGAGTAAGCAGCTGCTTGAAGCATTTTATGTAGGAAATAGATACTCATGGATTTTTGATGCACAGAATCCCTTAGAAGCCTTTCTGTAATGACAGGACACTTCCTGTAATCTGAGCATGAGACTTCACTTGCCAGGTCTTTTGTCCCCCTGAATTAAACTATTGTACAATTTTATAGGCTACCATTCATATAAATATAAATTGGCAATAGGATAATCAGCAAAATTATTATCCATTTTTGGTATCAGAATTGAATATCTGAGTGTGTATAACCAAGCAAGAAGAAATGCAGAGTTATTCAAAGTAGATACCTTATCTAAATGTAATTTATTTGAGACTGAATTCTCTGAGGGTGTTAGGATGACTGTTTGCAATGATAATTTGCAGCCATACCCAAGTAACTTACAAGTTTATACCTGGCATTTATACCTGGCATTACCTTTCTTTTTACTCTTTAAAATATTATTAAGACTCTCCCCCCAAATATGTTTTTTACATACTCCAGTGCACCTTAGAAGTGTTTTTCAGGGGAAGAGGGAATTTTGCTTTGGCTTAAGAGAATGCAGTGTATTTTCAAAAAGGAGCACTTATTTTTAAGACTCTTGTAATTAAATAATAGAATGAATGAGGGAAGACAGCTTTTCAGAATCCATACTGCTCCCCACCGGCAGATCAATATTCTTCAAGTATTCTTTTCACAGTGATGTTCTCTGAATATGGTTTATCAGTATTTCTCTATGACAACCTTATTAAATTAAGCTCATCTTCTTAGCCCACAAAGCCCTCCATAATATGACCTGTTGCCAGCTTTTTAACCTTAGTCCTAATATATTTTCAATATTATTCTTTTGCCCTAGTGAAATTTGCTCCTTTCCATTCCACACATTATGGTCATATCCACCAAGATAATTTAAGAATGCCTACGGCATAGCTTAGAGGAAAATGTGACCATTTTTTATTCATAAATGAAGGGTTTAAAATCATACCAAATATATTTTCTTTCTGCCTAGCTTATGATGTTTGATTCTAAAATCATACATAAAGAAGATTAAGATAATCAGGAGAGAATCAACCTGGTTCTGATATGCTTCTAGTAGAATTCATGACCGAATGTCTTAAAAAATGTGACTGACTCTCATATACATTGTGCCTCATGGAGAACTGCAAAGTAACGTTTCAACTGTCACTTGTCCACTTAGGGAGGCTTATGACACAGTTGAATAAATTGTGTGCATTCTACTTTTTAAGTAGACAAAGAACCACAAATCACATTTTTTAATAATTTAAAAAACTTTTCAATGTCTAACACATAACAAAATTTCCTGTGAAAAAAGTATTTTATATTTACTTGTTGCCATTCATTTTGCGATTATGTGCATTTCTTTAAGAATATATTATACAACATTTCTTTATTGTGAACAGGTCATTTTTTATTTTTTTTTAATTTTTTTGTAAGATTTTATTTATTTATTAGAGAGAGAGAGAGAGCACAGGCAGACAGAGAGGCAGACAGAGGCAGAGAGAGAAGCAGGCTCCCTGCCGAGCAAGGAGCCCGATGTGGGACTCGATCCCAGGACACTGGGATCATGACCTGAGCCGAAGGCAGCCGCTTAACCAACTGAGCCACCCAGGTATCCCGTGACTAGGTCATTTTTTCAGTGCATATTAGATCTCAGACATTGTTTTGAGGACACTTATTTTAATATTCATATTTTCTGATATTGTAGATATTACTATACTCATCTTATAGACAGAAATCATGTTCTAGGAGTTGATGATGTACATTGTACATGTTTGCCTATTCATTAAATGTCAATGCCATGATTAAAGAGAGTCAACTCCAAAGTTTGTATTCTTTTCAATATGTTAACTATTAACATTAAAAACCTTGGTTTTAAAATATAGTTGATTTAATGTTGTCAATAGAAAGAGTTGATCTCAACTCTGCTGAGTAGAAATGTTTTGTATTTTACGACCTTGATCTTATTCCTTAAAGGAATATATGTCATAGCTCCATAAAACGCAGTGCCATCCTATGGCGATTAAGAAAAAGACTTCAGCAATGCACGAATCCCATAAATCAAATAAACATCTCCATGCATATACTGTTTCTTCTGTTACCTAAAGACATTATGTATTATTTGTTTTTTTTAACTGTGTGATTAACCATTTCACATGACAAAGAATAGCACATTTCATGGTTACCAAAGTGCACATATCAAAATTCTCTTTTCATGGAAATAGCTCTACAAATTTTCTATCAGTCAGTATTAATATTGCATCAAAAGTAAATCCTACTTTTCTAGACAGTGGTATTTAGGAACATTACACAAGTCAATACAATGACTGTCATATTTAAAATGTGTGTGTGTGTGTTTGTGTGTGTGTGTGTACGCGTGCCCATGCGTGTGTGCACACACAGACATGCACACATATCTATTGTTATTCTTAGTGATTCTCTAGACAACTGTTTGATGACTATACATATATAAAATACATTGGAAATACATTTTACCCTATATATGACTAAACTATGAAATATACTTAGAGTCTGCTCAATCTGAATTTTAAATACTTCTTTTTTGAAATTAGTAGAAAACTGAATAATGGAACATTTAGAAAATCAAGAACTCAAATGAGTCATTAATGAATAAATCTAATTGTTAACAATATCTGTAGTCAAAATTGTGATGGCATTTATTAACAGAGAAAAGGAAAGTGATATTTGTAAAATGTTCTTTGTAAAAAAAATAAAATAAATTAAAAAATAAAAAATAAAAATGTTCTATATAGTTAGTGAAAATGTTAGAAGGTATCAGTCAATGGTGATATCTCCTGGATTCCTGATTTTTTTTTTTAGTTCATCTGTACCATTAAGTCTTTTTAGCAGCTACTTGGCTTACGTTTTAACAATATTTCAATAAACCTAATAAAATGCCAAGACCCCACTATATCAGATAGTTGCACTGTTTTTCAGTATACTTATTTTCTTTTTTTCTTCTTTATAATGATAATACTATTTCAACTTACTCATTATACTTTGTTGTTCTTTAACTCTGTAATATAGAACCTCTGTATTTCTTTTGAAATAAAAACTAGATCAGATGCTTCTTTTTAAAAGCATGAAAATAAAAATCATACACCTCAATAAATAGGGATCACTTTCAAGTCCTGTGTCTTAGTCGGTTTAAGCTGCCATAATAATTTGCCATAAACTCTGTGGCTTAAATAAGAAACTACTTTTTTCATAGTTCCAGGCCCCGGGAAGTCCAAGATCAAGGTGCTGGTAGACCCCATGTCTGGTGAGGGCCCATTTCCTAGTTTGCAGATAACTGTCTTCTTTCTCATTGTATCTTCACACGGCAGAGAGCAGAGAGAGAAGCCAGCTATCTCATGCCTCTTTTGACAAGGGCCCTGATGCCATTCATGAGTGTTTTACCTTTACGACCTAATTACCTCCCAAATCTCCTAATATTATCACACAGGAGGTTAGTATTTCAACACATAAATTTTGCAGTGTACAAAATCTTTAAGTCCATAATGACTATAATAATAATAAATATTATTTTGTGGTTATTATTAGAATTATGTAACATTTAAAAGTTCAAGCTCTGAGGAGCATCTGGCTGGCTCAGTGAGTGGAGCATGTGACTCTTGATCTTGGGGTTGTGGGTTAGAGTTCCAAGTTGAGTATAAAGATTATATAAAAATAAAATTCTAGAAAAAGAAATAAAAGTCCAAGGTCTGAAATTTATGCCAGGGTACCTTTTTAGACTTATAATTTACTATCTCGGCCTTGGACAAGGCACTTAACCTTTCTGTGATTTAGTTTCGCCTCCTCAAATGAGAAGTATTAAATGAGTATTAAATAAGTTAACATGAACAAGACAATATAATAATAATAACAAGCACAGAGACAATAAATGGCAGAAGTGAGATCAAAATCCAGGTTAAACTAACATCAGACCATCTCATAATTTAGGACCACAGGAGTAGGTAAAAAGAAATGTCTAATTGGACAGGTCAATTTCCAATAATGCAGACTAACAGATGGGACATATAAAAGGTCAATCAATGGTCAGTTGTCAGGGTAAGCCAGTAACTGGAAGATCAACTTTATATCAGTGAGTGTATTTGTCTCCTATTGCTACTGTAATAAATTTCCACAAATGTAGTGCTTTAAAACAGTACAAATGTATTATCTTATAGCTCTGGGTGTCAGAAGTCTGAATTGGGTCTCACTAATCTAAAACCAAAGATCTAGAGGCTCTCAGAGATAATTAATTTTCTTGCCTTTTCTAGCTCCTAGAGGTATCCTGCATTCTTTGAATCATGACATCCTTCCATCCTCAAAGACGCCAATGGCCAGTTGAGTTCCAACTCTTATCCCTCTAACACTGACTCCTGTTTTTCCGTATTCCCCATTTAAGGACACTGTGATTGCATCTGATCCTGATATTCTAGGATAATCTCCTGTTTTTAAGGTCAACTAACTAGCAAACTGTATTCTATCTGCTACCTTAATTCCCCTTTTCATATAATGTAACATATTCACAGACTCTAAACATTAAGATGTGAACACTGTTGGGGGCACTGGAGAAGGGCATTAATCTGATTACGACAGTGAGGAAGACACAAAACACCATGGGCAGCAGTTGCCAGGACCCAGGCATCAAGAAACTTAAATCGGTTGGAATTTAGCAATGTCATATAGGCCAATATAGGATATTCAAAGGGTGCCTCCACATTTCTCTGGGCTAAGTGACTGAAACCGAAGTATTATAGCTTTGTTTGAAGACCAAAAGAAAGATTAGCAAACCAGAAGTCAACAAACATGTTTTGTTGTGTCCTATCAATACTTCCACATTCAGGTTTCTGGATTCTCTGTTTAACTGGGATCTGTGTCTACATTTTTGTAATTCTCTCACTTTGTTTGAGCTGAATAATGGTGGCTTCCTTTAGATGGGGCAGGTACTTCCTCTGAGTTCGTACTATTTTCCCATTGTTTCCTGAAGCAGTGGCTCTGTGTCAGTTGTTATTTGTGATCACTCTTCTTACATTTACATTTGTATGCAGTAAAGAAGTAATCTTCAAGAGCAGAGAAATAAAGAGTGATCCAAGAAGGCCATGTGTCTTAAGAAAAATGTTAGAGCCCATTTCTCTATTAATAAAAGTGAATAACAAGCAAAGAAGACATATTACAGCCAGCCTGTTTCATTCATCATCCATAGGACCTATTTGTTACCTACAGAGTTTTGACTTTGTGACCCTGGATCTCTGTGAATAGTGTGCCTCCTGGAGAGTCATCCCAAAAGTAGTGTGACATTTTAGACCTGGCTATAATCCAGACTTTCTAAATTTAGAATAGTTTATGAGAATGACCATGTACTGGGATGCCTGGGTGGCTCAGTTGGTTAAGCAGCTGCCTTCGGCTCAGGTCATGATCCCAACGTCCTGGGATCGAGTCCCACATCGGGCTCCTTGCTCGGCAGAGAGCCTGCTTCTCCCTCTGCCTCTGCCTACCACTCTGTCTGCCTGTGCTCACTCTCTCTCTATATATAACAAATAAATGAATAAAATCTTAAAAAAAAAAAAGAGAATGACCATGTACTGATTTTACCTGGAAATTTTACTGAGCAGAGTTAAACTGAATGTTTTGTCAAATATTTACTGTAGGCAAACCACAGTACATTTCTTTACTGAAAGTTTTTAATATTTTTTTGCCATGTTCCATAATTGTGTCAGGGATAAAAGCAGTAGCTGGGTCAAAAGCTGGACTATCAACTCAGAAATATAGCCAACAGAAATATCTAATGAGTAAATTTAATAATTTGGTGTAATGTAAACTAAAACCAATATTAAACATGAAGAAATAAAGATGAGAAGTTAAGAGAGGTAAAGAAATATATTAAAAATAAATCCTTTAAAAATAATCCATCAGGGGGCGCCTGAGTGGCTCAGTGGGTTAAGCCTCTGCCTTCGGCTCAGGTCATGATCTCAGGGCCTGGGATCGAGCCCCACATCGGGCTCTCTGCTCGGTGGGGAGCCTGCTTCCCCCGCCCCCTCTCTGCCTGCTTCTCTGCCTACTTGTGATCTCTCTCTGTCAAATAAATAAATAAAATCTTTAAAAATAATAATAATAATAATCCATCAAAGGGGCTCCTGGGTGGCTCAGTTGGTTAAGCCATTGCCTTCAGCTCAGGTCATGATCCCTGAGTCCCGGGACTGAGTCCCGAATCTGGCTCCCAGCTCCGCAGGGAGTCTGCTTCTCCCTCTGGGTCTTCTCTCCTCTCATAATCTCTCACTCTCTCTCTCTCTCTCTCAAATAAATGAATTTTTTAAATCTTTTTAAAAAATAATCCATCAGGGACGCCTGGGTGGCTCAGTTGGTTAAGCGGCTGCCTTCGGCTCAGGTCATAATCCCAGTGTCCTGGGATCGAGTCCCACATCAGGCTCCTTGCTCGGCAGGGAGCCTGCTTCACCCTCTGCCTCTGCCTGCCTCTGCCTGCCTCTCTGTCTGCCTGTGCTCGCTCTCTCTCTAACTAATAAATAAATAAAATCTTAAAAAAAAAATTAAAAAAAATAATAATCCATCAAAAATATCCATCATAAGGAACCATACTACTGTTAGGCACACGATTTTACCACAATATATCTATCCATTCACTTTTTAAGCATTCATGCAGGATTTATTGAGCACTCTGGAAGTACATAGATAATAAGAAAATTTCTAAGGTTTAGCATTTCATATCAAGTAAAGAAAACATACACTGTACTTGATTATGAAATAAATTTACTCACTTTAGAGTCTCCTAAAATTTAAGTTATAACATGCTATGTGTTTTTTGAAAATACCTTATTTCATCCTTATTCTTGAATTAATGATAGAATTTCATATTGTAGAGTGACACATTTCCTTTTCACAAGATAGTCTCTTTTCTTTTGTCATTTGTTGTTATTGATGTCTACCTATTTCAAATTCCCAGTCTTTCCTTAGAAAATACACCTTTTTCCTAATGTTGCTTTTAAGAGTGCTCTTTTATATTTTAAGTTCTTCCTTACATGACTGGATGTAGATTGGTGTTTATTTAAACATATGGGGGCAGGCTGTGCTACTTCCTTTTGAATCCATGTTTCTTTCTTTAAGCATTTGAAATGATCAGAAATAACCTCTACCTTCTTACTTCTCCCTTCCTTTTCTTTCTGCTTGAAAGTTCTAAGACACAGGTAGTAGACCTTTTTTCTTCTTTTATCATTGTATTTTCAATCTGTCTTGAACATTTTCCATACCTGTCTCTCCCTGTATTTAATTCTGTGCGATATGGCTATTGAGGTCATTAATTAATTTTTTATTGTAATTAACTCACTGGGTTTTTTATTACAATGATGACAATGTTTATAAAATATAATTTACCTTTCTGCTTAGCTTTTTTTTTCAAACCTTCTCTGTTTTATTTCATGTTCTCCTATTCCTTTTATTGATTCACAAATCATATTTTATCTCTTGAATCATCTAAAACATATCTATTTTGTAATGTTTTTCAAATGGTTCCTTCATTTCTAATTCTGTGGAGGTAAATCCCATTTTTTTTCTATTTTCACTAACCACCTTTCCTTTCTTCTTCTTTTTTGTTTTGTTTTGTTTATCTGTTTTTGTCATCTTTGTCCTAAGTGATATTGTTAGCTCTTGTTCAATGAGACCTGTATTCTATGAGAATGCTGTTATCCCTAAGTTGTGAAAGGTTTTGGACAGATGATTTTGTTTACTTCCTCAAGAACCCTAGGGAAGTAAATGTTCTGTTTTATGCTAATTTCTTGGCTTGGGTTTCTGCACCATACTGTAATATTAATTTGGAACCTGCAACTCTGCATAATACAGGACAAGACTTCAATTTCTCACCAGTGATTTATTTCTCCCATACATGGCTTTGATAGATGTTAAATGTCTTTGTTGTTCACCTGGCCTACAAGCAGAGCTTTATAAGTCACTTTTCATGGTGGGACAGCTCCTCAGAGTATAATTGTAAGACCTGGCAACCATTTGCCAAACTGAGGATACATGCCCTGTCTTGGGCTAAATCCAATACTTGGGCCTAGGCTCAAGTATAAGATTCACTGGGCCTTCCTAGCACCAACACATCTTTATTCTTTGTTTTGAAAGCTGCGTATTTCCATTTATTTTCTCTGAAAAATGTATTAAAATGTTGATTTATTTTTTTCATAAATTACTAAGCATTTCTATAAGTTAATAAATGGGCCTGTTTATAGCAAATATAATTAACCAGTTGCTGAAGCTCCTAATCTTGTTGATTCTTATTAATTTATATGCATTTTTGAGCTACCTCCAATAAGTTAAATGCTTCTGGTAATTAAATTGGCATTTTATTTATATACTCCCATTATAACTATTTTAAGAAAGAGTTAATATAATTCAAGAAATAAAGCAATTGTTTTCTTAAAGTCCTGACATATAATTTATTAACTGTATTTTGATGTCCCTGGAGCCAAATACATAATGACATAAACCCTTTCTGTATCAAAAAGTTCTGTGAGATATTTTGTGACTTGCTTTGATATTCCCAGAACAATGAAGAACTATACAAATTAGGACTCATAAAGAATCAATGAAGTTGCCATAGGTAAGTGGCAACACTCTGTGATATAGGCATCAGATTACTCTGATTTACTGATAACAAAGATAAATGTAAACTATAACTCTAACTCTCAATCCTTCAAAAAATGTATAAATACATGCACATTCATATATCTACATGTAGGTCTTGGAAAGACATATTTCCCACACTCTGTAAGCAGAATGCTCCTATAAAACTTTTGTAAGGAAAATGGAAGAAACAGAGAGTATCTTGTGCTTTCTGAAAGTTCACATTATGCCATTTTGCTTTTATGAAAGATCTACATTAATACCTGTTTTCAATAACCTAAAGAAAACTAAGGAGGACTTTCGCTTTTAAGAAAAAAGACCTACATTATTATGGTAATGGCTTTTTTTCTTAAAAGCGAAAATCCTCTTCAGATTTCTTTAGGTTATCAAAAACAGGCAGAATGTAGGTCTTTCATTAATCAAAGTCTCATAATGCAAACTTTCAGAAAGGAAGGGATACCTGCTTAATGGAATTGCCTTAAATCAGCGTTAATTTTTTTTGAGGGGGGGTAGGGTTTTAGAAATATCAAGGAAATGTTGTATTTGAACTTTAGACTATTATAACTCTCTTCCCATTGGTATCATTATAGAACTTCCCTTCATTTCAAACTCTAGTCAATTTCTAATAAAATGATGTTCATTTAGAAGCTATGTTATATATCATATAATAAAACTAAGTTTCACATAGTTAAAGCATGAGATGATTTAAGCCAAGTGTACTGACAGTTAACTGTAATATATATTTTTTAGAGTAAGTGTGTTCTTTTTCTTCCTCTACTTTCCCACAAGTTTAAACAAGATTAAAGGCTACAAAAAAAAAAAAAAAAGCGCTCAGAAAGCTAATTGGAAGAACTATAAAGTAAACCAAATCCAACATTCTTATTAAGCTAGAAGTAGTCAAATCTATCCATCTAGAAAAAAGATTAAAGACTAAGTAGAGGGATCTTGAAGTACTCTTGACACTAAGATGCCCTCAAGTTCCAGGGACCAAGGGTGGGCCCATGTACATAGATGTAAATGTAAGACCATAACAAGCAGATTTCTTGCCATACAAGAAAACCTTATACATAACTTGACACTCACACTTTTTATATAACCCTAAATATTTTTTAATACTAAGAAGAGGTTCAAGCTGAATTAAAAGGCTTTATTTTCCTCAAATCTAGAGATATAATAAAGATTAAGCAGTTTAAAGATGACTGAAGCAAGTACCTATATATACACAGTTATTTGGATTTCTTCAATTCTCAATCCATTCATGTATGGTTTCACACATATGGTGATTAGAATGTCACTGAAAAAAAAAAGGGATATCACAGAGATATGTTCTTTCAAGTTTTATTTATATAGAAAAACCATCAGTGAAAAGAATGCTATGGGTTTTTAACTACATTAATCAAATTATTTGCATATCATCCCTGGTAATTTTCACTCCACATGCATTAGTCTTCAGGTTTCTGAAATTATACACACACACAGACACACACACATTACAACATCTCCTATATGCATATGGGCTTACTAGTTAATACATTTGAACAGTTAATGACTTCTTTGAGTCTTATTTTTTGTACAAGCATGTCTCACTTTACTGTGCCTTGTTTTATTAAACCTCATAGATATTTCATTTTGTACAAGTTAAAAGTTTGTAGCAACCCTGAATGAGGGAAGTCTACCACTGACATTCTTCCAATAGCATTTGCTCACTTCATGTTTCTACATCACGTTAGGGTAATTCTTACAACATTGTAAACATTTTATTACTATTATAATTGTTATGATGATCTGTGATCAATGATCTTTGAGGTTACTCTTGGAATTGTTTTGGAGTGCCACAAGCCAAACCTATATAAAATAGTGAACTTGATCGACAGATGTTCCGTGTGTTCTGACTGCTCCATCTACAAGCCATCCCCCATCTCTCTCCCTCTCCTTGGGCCTCCCTATTCCTTAAGACATAATAATATTGAAATTAGGCTGGTTAATAACTTTATTATGGCCTCTAAGTGTTCAAGTGAAAGAAGAGTCACATGTCTCTCACTTTAAATCAAAAACTAAAAATTACTAAGCTTAGTGAGGAAGGCATGTTAAAAGCTGAGATAGCCAAAAACTATACCTCTTGGGCCAGTTAGCCAAGTTGTGAATGCAAAGGAAAAGTTCTTGAAGGAAGTGAAAAAGTGTTCCTCCAGTGAACATACAAATGATAAGAAAGCAAGATAGACTTATTGTTGATGTGATGAAAGTTTGAGTGGTCTGGGTAAAAGATCAAGCCTGCCACATCATCTCCTTAAACCAAAGCTTAATCCAAGGCAAGGCCCTAACTCTCTTCAATTCTGTGAGGGCGGAGGGAGATAAGAAAGCTAAGGAAGAAAAGTTTGAAGCTAGCAGAGGTTCATAAAAATTAAGGAAGGAAGCTGTCTCCATAATATAAAAGTGCAAGGTGAAGCCATAAGTGCTGATGTAGGACCTGCAATAAGTTGTCCAGAAGATTTAGCTAAGATAATTAATGAAGGTGACTCGCTAAACGTATCAGATTTTTCATTTTGTATAAAATGGCCTTCTGCTGGAAGAAGATGTCATCTACAACTATCACAGTGGGAGAGAAGTCAAGGCCTGGCTTCAAAGTTTCAAAATACAGACTGACTCTCTTGTTAGGGGCTAATGCAGCTGGGGACTTTAAGTTGAAGCCAGTACTCATTTACCATTCAAAAATCCTAGGTTCTTTAAGAATTATGCTCAGTCAGGGCACCTGGGTGGCTCAGTGGGTTAAGCCTCTACCTTCGGCTCGGGTCATGATTTCAGGGTCCTGGGATCAAGCCCCGCATCGGACTCTCTGCTCAGCGGGGAGCCTGCTTCCTCCTCTCTCTCTGTCTGCATCTCTGCCTACTTGTGATCTCTCTGTCAAATAAATAAATAAAATCTCAGAAAAAAAAGAATTATGCTCAGTCTACTCTGTGCTCTATCAATGCAACAAAACCTGGATGACAGTACATGTCTTTACGTGGTTTACTGAAGTGCTTGCTTCAGCACTACATATACATGGTTTACTGAATATGTTAATCCCACTGTTGAGGTCTACTCCTCAGGAAAAAAAAAATCCCTTCAAAATATGACTGTTCATTGACAAAGCACCTGGTCACCCAAGAGCTCTGATGGAGATGGACAAATAGATGAATATTGTTTTCATGCCTGCTAACACAACATCCATTCTGCAGCCCATAGATCAAGGAGTAATTTTAGCCTTCCAGTCTTATAATTTAAGAAATACATTTTATAAGGCAATATAGCTGCCATAGATTGTGATCTCTCTAATGTATCTGGGAAGGTCAACTGAAAACTTTCTATAAAGGATTTACCATTATGGATGCCATGAAGAACATCTGTGACTCATAGGAAGAGGTCAAAATAGCAACATAAGTAGAAGTTTGGAAGAAGCTAATACCAATTCTCATAGATGGCTTAGAGGGGTTCAAAACTTCAATGGAGGAAGTGACTGAAGATGAGGTAGAAATAGTAAGAGAACTAAAATTGGAGTTCAAGCCTAACTAAAGATGTGACTGAAATGCCACAGTCTCCTGATAAAACATGAGTAGATGAGGGTTGTGTCTTATAGACAAGCAAAATAAAGTGGCTTCTTTATAGGGAGAATAAATATATCTCCCTGTGAAGATGCTGTGAAGACTCCTAAAATGACAACAAAGGATTTAGAATATCATATAAACTTAATTGATGAAGCAGTGGCAGAGTTTAAGAGGATTAACTCCAATTTTATAAAAAGTTCTACTGTGGGTAAAATGCTATCAAACACCATCACATGTTATAGAGAAGTCATTCAAGAGAGGAAGAGTCAATTGATGCAGCAAACTTTACTATTGTCTTGTTTTGGGGAATTGCCACAGCCACCTCAGCCTTCAGCAGCCACCAACATTGGGACAAGACCCTCACCAGCTAAAAAATTACAACTCATTGAAGGCTCACATGATGGTTGACCTTTTTTAGGAATATTTTTTAATTAAAGTTATGTTCCCTGTTTTTTAGGCATAATGATATTGAACACTTAATAGACTATGATACAGTATGACAATTGCTTATCCTAGGAAACCAAAAAAATATTCATTTGACTTGCCTTATTGCAATATTCACTTTATTCCAGTGTTCTGGAAATGAACCTTCA
Source organism: Taxidea taxus jeffersonii (assembly GCA_003697995.1). Classification (NCBI taxonomy): domain Eukaryota; kingdom Metazoa; phylum Chordata; class Mammalia; order Carnivora; family Mustelidae; genus Taxidea; species Taxidea taxus. The sequence continues at coordinate 182,408 of ML105327.1, forward strand.
ATATCTCCAAGGTTTGCTTGTAACAGATTTCGTAGCTTCTACTTCATGTGTAATCAATATATTTCACCTCTAAGATTCGATGTGATCTCTAATGTTCAAACTGGAGAGTAATTGTTGAATTATTACTCATGGTCTTTCACATATTCATGGCATTTTTCAATAAATACCAGTTGAATGATGGAATGTTAGACACCATTAGACATTGGTAATCAGAAATGAAAGACAAGGGGTGCCTGGGTGGCTCAGTGGGTTAAAGCCTCTGCCTTCAGCTCAGGTCATGATCTCAGGGTCCTGGGATCGAGTCTGCATCAGGCTCTCTGCTCAGTAGGGAACCTGCTTCCCCCCACCCTCTCTCTGCCTACCTCTCTGCCTACTTGTGATCTCTGTCTGTAAATAAATAAATAAAATCTATCAAAAAAAAAAAAAAGAAAGAAATAAAAGACAAGTTCCTGCTCTAAAAAATCCTAGAAACAAATGGGGGAGGTGGAGTAGCAAACAATCTTTTACACTGTGATGGTTTCTACAATAGGGGATGTATAGAGAAATGACATTACATTAAAAAAGAACTTCACCTAGACTGTAATAGGGTACCAGGGAATGAATAAAGGACCAGTCTTTATTGAAAGTCTCTAAGAGGAAGAAATTATTAAACACAGACTTGAAGACAAGCAGAACTTTGCTAAATAACAGAGAGAGAAAGGAAGTTTCACATAAAGGAAACAACTCCTAAGAAAACTTGAAAAAGCCAAGTGGGTGTCTGTAAGAGATTCTATGTGGTTGGACATGGGGAGCAGTATGGAAATCAGAACAATGAAATTGCAGACATAGGCAGGAGGCAGATCAGGAAGAAGCTGATAGATAATAAATGGAAATTTGTTAAATGAATTCATCAAATTAATTTTAAAAAAAGAATGACAAGATAAGACTTTTAATTTGTAAAAAGATAATTTTAGTTGCAAAGCACAGACTTTGAATTGAGGGGAAAAATAAAACTGGAAATGGGAAGCAACAGATTTTAGATAATCTTGGCAAGAAATGACAAGAGCATGACTAAAGCAATGGCAGGAGAGACCACACTGTAGATGGTGTCACGAGGGCTGAGGGAGAAAGGAAAGACTCAGTTTTCAATGCCTAGATTGCTGGCAATGCTATTCACAAAACAGGGATATAAGAGTAAAAAGAGATTTGTGGTAAATATACCATATTAATTAGAATTAATTTTGGTGGGTAGTGAGAGATAGCTCAACAAAATAGTGATTTAAATAAGATAAGAGTTTGTTTCACATCAAAGTCCAATCATATATCCATGGCTGGCTAAGTTTTTCACAAGGGTGGGAGATTAAGACTCCTTTGATTTTGTTGCTCTTTTTGCACAGCCTGAGTTTCCACATCTATCTCATAATCTAGTATATTCATCTAGCTCTATGTCCAGCTATAAAATGTGCATTTCAGCTAGCTGGAAGGAAAAACAGCAAGGGGAGGGAAGGCTTGCCTATGTGGTTCAAAGACATTTCTGGGAAGTTACACACAATTTCTTCTTCCATCCCATTGTCTGACACCTAGTCACAAGGCCAAACCTTTTTTCAAGAGGGGATGGAGAATGTAGACTTTATTTTTGTTGGTTCCGTGTCCAGATATAGTCCAAATATTTTATTACTGAAGAGCAAGAGACAAGTCACTGTCTTTACCCCAGCTAATCAGTTCACCGAAATTTGACGTCTTATGGCAGTCCGGCACAAGATTTTATAAAGGTGCCTGAACATGAAGGTCCAGAAGTCAGAAGAGAGATCTGGGATGAAGATAACATATATGTGGTGGTTGAAGGGACAGAAGTTAAAAAGATAACAAAGAAAAAGTGGGAGAGGGCTGTTGAAAAAACCAGAGAATATTGGCTGAACAAATGTCTTTGAAATTCTCTAAAAATTTCTGTGTCTCAGTTTTCTGCTGGTTCTCTTGGCTTAGATTTCTTTTTCTTAATCCTATCTTGTTTGTTGAGAGTGGTTGTCCCAGAACTTTCAGTGCTTGACTCTCTAATCTTCTTCAATTACATTTGTTATGGTGGTGTGTATACTCGAGTGGATTTAACTACCACCAATATGCTGATGACTCTCCTATTTCTATCCCCATTGATGTAATCTTCTCTTCAGAGGCTATGTAACATCTGCCTAGGATATTTCTATTCAGATCCCTCATCTGCATCTGAAATCTAATATGCCTTTTTAAAAATCTTTTTCTTGTCTGTCTCAGCATATAACATCATTTCCCTAAACTATTTATAGACCCATGCACGATTCTTCTCTATCTTTGTGTTTCAAATAATTGTAATATTTCCTTAGATGTTAATTTTTCTATCTTGCCAAACAAGTTGAAAATCCCTGTGGGAAGTGGGGAGAGTGATAACTCTTATTTCATTTTAGCCTTTAATATGTTAAATATATAGCACATACACAAAATAAATACCAATGATTATCAAATAAAATGACACAAACATGGATCCTAAAAAGTGGTACAAAAAGAATAATATCTGGCAAATTTCCATCTGAAATCACTGGGCTGTCATAGTAGAATAACATATATCTCTCAGTAACCAGTTTTGTTTTTAATAAATAAATGAGTGACACACTATGAATATCCCTAATACTATTCTCCACCCTATAGTAATTATGCTCATAAAAGGAAATGGTGCTTGGTATTGCTGGCCAAAGTAAGTACATCTGGGATTCACATTCATATGGATTCATTTTACATCAATATAAAAAATCACTTTTCATTAATCCATCTCTAAACATGCACTGAGCATATACAAGTTTTTGCATAAGAGCCTAGGAAGAAAGCCTTACAATAAAACTCTCATACTTTAAGAACATTCAGTTTGTGTAAGAAAACAAAGCCCTACAGGGAATATAACCTTAGTTTATGATGAGAGATGTACACAGAGTAAATAAGGCAACAAATTAATGGAGAAAGTAATCTCTGTGGGTTACAAACACTTAACCAATAATGTGAGGTGGAACTCGAACTAAAGGTTCTGTTTGACAAGGATTGCAGGAAGGGTCCTCCAAGAAGGACAAACCATGTGAATTAAAATGTGAACACAGTAAAGGAAACTAGTCTGGGAAGAGTGACTCAATGGAGAGGCAGTCATGACTGCCATTTTGTGTGCAATGTTTTAACAAGAACACCAGTTTTTTAAGATTTTAATACTTTCATCATTAAATCAATAATGACATTTCTTTGAAAGAGGACAGCTTATTCAGTCTGTGAGAGTCTAGAAGGATTTTAAAAAATAATGTTTTCCATACTTTTATGAGTTTTCTTAAACATATGTTGTGTGCGTGTGTGTGTGTGAGAGAGAGAGAGAGAGAGAGAGAGAGAGAGAGATGGTATGCCACTGCATCATTTGTAATGAATATTGGGAGACAAAAACTTCAAAAATGTTTTCTTTGCCTGATTGTATGGCATCAGAGAAAAAGAATGATGACACATCTGAAATACGGTGAGTGCACATCAAAAATACTTAATTATGGAAGGAGGCCATGCAAGGTAATAAATACTCTTTAAATGAAAATATTAAAGATATTGTCAGCCAAATTTCATTATTAGTTAATTCCACATGACTCTCTGGCAAAATCAGCTACTCATGTGGAACGTCTATTAACTTTAGCAGGTGTTATGCATAACTAGCTTAGGGCAGATTCTAGTCCACTGAGTGCAAGTATAACTCTTAAATTGATAAGCCCAAGTGGAACTCCTTGCCATATTAAAAGGGATTTATCAAAATTAATTAGAAATTTCATAAAAGGGCTCCAGAGTCCAAGAGATTGTTTTCTTTTCCCCTAGTTCAAACCAAACTACATGTACATGTAGTATTTTTATAAAAATGCATAACTCATGCCTAAGCAGTAATGTATTTCTATTCCTATTTGACCATAAAGTTCTCTAGAGCTAATCTCAGTTAAAATTGATTCAGCCTTTTTTAGGCTTTGACTCTTCCCCTACCTCAGTGGCAGCTGCTATATGAGTTTTAGTCCAATATCACCACCCAACATTTTAGCTTTGCTACTTAAAATTATCAAAGTGCTTTGGTCAAACATGAAAGGAGATGCAGCACATTTGGAGTTGAACAGTTTTCATGATTTTCTAGGCTCCGTATTTAATCTGGAAAGACATTGACAATATTTGCAATAGGAGGCTGGCAGATATATGAGAGAATAAAAATATAATAAGATAGATTTTATATGTGACAAAGCATACATAATAGATCAGCTATTTGTCCTGTAGTTTAATTAAATCCAGTCTCCTACATAATTTGTGTTATAATTTTTCAAATTTTCTATCTCATTTTTTCTATTGCTAGCTGTTAAGATATGTATTGGATACCAAGTAGTTTTAAGACACATTTGATCATTTGGAATCAATAAAAGAAATATAATACAAAATCTATTTCTTCTGGAAGTTTAGATATAGATGGGAAACCAAGGTATGTATTTGGACAAGTTCATTGTGATGCTGTTATAAAATGCAGTGTGAGAAAAGACTTCTATGATTATAGAAGTTATATGCATGTGGATGTAGGAAACCTTGATTTTATTTGCCCTAGCATAACTAAAATTTATTAATTTAAAGACAATTGCAGGCTATTTGCTATTTCACAAATCTTGTTCATTTTGATATTATTTATCTACATTATACATTAGTGGAACAATTTGAGAGCAGTTATTTTTAAATCTGAGTTTTAAAATAGCAAATCAAACAGCTCCTTTAAAGATCTCTGGCATTTTTTCTCATGTTTATAAATTTAGGTTCCAAAAAATAATTGCAACCTAGTTTTTATTTGGCCATTTTTATTTATTATGTAATATCTTCAGAACTGTTATGCTTTAATGCTAACTTATTTTTCCGCTGAAGGGAAGGGCTGAGCTACTCTGTTAATGATAAAAAAAAACTATGATTATTTTGCATTTTTAAGAAGTGCATACAAATCTTTTAATCTCTGCCTACACCCATCAGAACAATTGCCTTCCAATGTAATTATATTCAAAATGCAAGCAAGATAATAAGTATCTTGGAATTTAACTTGATAAATATTCATTTGCCTTATAGGGAAAAGTAATGAACATTCTCATATAATTAGCTGCATATTTTTAAACCATGCTTTTATTGAGTTTTTTGAGGTATATTTTATGTATGCAAATCTGCTAATTTATAAGGTAAGGGAGGTAAAAAGGATGGAAAAACAGGAATCAGAAATCTCCATTCCCATTCTGCCATCCTTTCTGGGGAATAGACTTCCTCATTAGAAGAGAAAAATCATTCCTTCCTCCCAACTCAGATGCTTTGTTTTAGTGGACCTAAGCCGATCAGAACCCTTAATTATAAAATCAGACTTTCCTTCATTGCTACAGAAAATCCTTGCCTTGGCTTTTTTTCTCTTTCTTTTTCCTTTTTTTTCTTTTTCTTTTTCTCTTTCTCTTTCTTCCTCTTCCTTCTTTCCTTCCTTCCTTCCTTCCTTCCTTCCTTCCTTCCTTCCTTCCTTCCTCCCTTCCTTCTTTGTCCTCTCTTCCTTTCTTCCTCTCTTCCTTTCAACTCTACAGGCCATGAAATCAGACACTAGTAAGAGAAGCCCCCTCCAACCTTGGGAGTTGTCACAGGGGCACACAGTGTCTTCAGAAATTTGAAGTCCACAAACTTCAAGCCGGCACTCAGATGGGCTGGTAGGCGAAACTGTACATTCTCTGACCTAGGACACGACTGTTAAGACACAAGTGTATCCTCTTTTTCAGTGGGGTGAAGACTAGACATATGATATTTCATAGTTAATATTTTTAAAGTGTTAACAGTTTGCAGACTGTGTGTGTGCCTGTGATCAGATGATCTCCCAAGCAGCCAGGAGGTGCGTTTTACAGAGGGTGCTGAGAGGTTGGATGAGCAGCCAGAGAACTGACCATGGGCTTGATTGGATGACAGTCCGGGTCCAGGGCTTTCCACAGTTTTTTCTCTCTGGCACTGCTGCATCAAAATGTTCTGTGAGAAAATTGCTTTTACAAAAATTGCATCTATAATTAATCAATTTCTTATGAAATTATGAAAAAATGATTCCATGGGGAGGAGATGAATCTTTTTTTTCCCAGATTTTTATAACTTCTCCTTCCATGAGCTCTATAAATGCCTCAATTTGCTGCAGTTTTATATTTCAACTGTCCTCAGATCTTATTTTGCTTTCACCAGAGTTATGACTGATGACATTTTTAGCACCCTCAAAATTTGATTAGAGTTATCATCATAATAGATAAATTGACAGATATGGGGCTTGTAGGTATTTATTATGCCTAAATTATATTTTATGAGATCAAATTAGTTATTGATAAAATAAATTAACATGAACTATATATGTGCATATATTATAGATTAGGGTTAATTCTAAAATTATAATTTAAAGAATATGTACCCTAAGAACATTTTATCAAGCTCTTTTTACTTGAAAAAAGAAAAAGAGGAGTCTGTTTCCAGGTAGTATTTCACTGTGGAAACTTAAATACTCTCCACCCTGAGTGGATAGAAAATTAGTCTCAGAAAGAGGATTCCACTACCGTATTATAAAGTGTCTGATTTTAGAGGATTGCAGTCTCAAATTCCAAGCTTAAGTTCAGAGATTGTTGGCTTTTACTTTTAATGAAAAAGTCCTTAGAAGGCATGTTTGTAGTGGTGGTGAAAAACAGATTGGACTAAAAGTACTTTATTCCTGCCAAGCTGAGATCAGCACACGCATTACTCTACCCATCTATCCAGAAAATGATATGTCATACTCGGTCCTGCAACTTAATAACATTCCCTCCCTTCAGCCCGGTCCCCACCCCTGTGGCTTCCTGGGCACCTGAACAGGTTTCAAGCTCCTTTTATCAGACTCTGCAGTTAACGCACTTTGGTGAGACCCCTCAGAGCCTAATGAGCCTGAGAAGGGAAGCTGTGATTCCAGGTCGAGACAAATGGAAATATTTTCAGACTATGAGTTGCAGTCAGAGTAAATGCCGCAAACGAACAAAAGAGTCTTCAAATTGACAATCTTCAGGGTGGGAAAGAACACGCTTTAAGGGCGAGATTTCATTTCTACTACTACTTGGATTTGCTTCATTTTCTCTGACATTTTCACACAGTCTGCAGTGACATCTGCTTGTTGCAGTGGTAACAATGGTCGCTGAACCGCTCAGTTAAATTGCACAGACCCGACATTGCCTCTACACACTTTCAAATAACCTGGCTGGAATCTGCTGGAACTTGTGAGATTGCTGTTGTTATGATAATTATTATTATCATTATTTTATGTGAAAGCCATAACATTCAAAGGCTGCGCACACAAAACCGCAAGCTGAACGCCATCTGGGGTAGAATAACGCACAAGACTCTAATTTTTCCTTATATTTAAATCTTGCTTAAACATTCACATTTCTGACATACAGCTTTTTGAGTTATTTGTTTTTATGCTTTTTAAGAATATTCATTATTGAGAAATTTGACAAGAACAGCACAGAGGAAGAAAATCATTTCTAATCCCGCCACCCAGAGATAGCAACAAAGAGTTTTTATTTTTATCCTTCCAAAGATTTTAACTAAATGTTATTTTTCAACTTTGATTCACTCTTTGTTTAAAGAAACATATTTGAAACTTATGTATTATGCAGATCATTTAATGTATTCGGTAAAGAGTGGGAATTTGGGGACATATTAAATGGGACATTAATTATAATAATATCAGAAAAATTTCTTAATAAGGCATTTTACCTATAAGGCAGTCCCCTTGCTCTGATAACAATTCTCTATTGCTTGCAGTTTTGCAAGACATTTTACTCTATATAAGATAAAATGTTCATCTCTTTTTTCCTTCTTTATGATAAGGCCACATAAGACTATATCAAATAATCCTTGTGCCACTACATTAATAACAATTCTGAAACAGCCTTCAAACCATCTCACTCCCTTGGTACCTGTCAGCTATTTCTGTTTCTTTCTCCTGCTTCTCTTGTAAAAAGGCAATATTCTTGATGTGTAAAATGAAGGATCCTATAAAGAACTTGAGAATTCAGGAACTTGATGCCTCATCTGTTTCTAGGAGTAGGGCCTCTGTTATGCCTATAGGGTAATTAAACAACAACAGACAAAGGAAGGAAGGAAGGAGGAGAGAGAGGAAAGAAGGAAGAGGGAGAGAGAGAAGAAGGAAGACGGAGAGAGAGAGGAAGGAAGGAAGGAAGGGAAGGAGGAATGGAAGTGGGAAGGAGGGAGGGAGGAAGGAAGGAAAGTGGGAAAGAAGGAATCTCTTGGGGCTGCTGAAGGAACGGGCCCCCATGTGAGCTCAGGTCTTGGCAGGTTGTCTCCTTGGCTTACTATAATTTCCAGATTGAAGCTTCCAATACCAGTGACCAGCTACTGATCAAGCCGGGTAGATAGCAAAGGTTGGCAGCTTGAGGACTCCTCTTACTAAGGCTCCAGTCTTAAGTATATTCTACAGGAACAGTCATCAGACCCACTCTCCCTGCAGCTTCAGCATTTGCAACTCTCTCTACCTGGAGCACACTTTTCTGAGATTCGCATCACTTAGTCCCTTACCTACTTCAGGTCTCTGTCAAATGTAACCTTGTTGGGAGGTTTTCCCAGCACCGCTAAGATTTCAGCTCTCTTCTGCTATGTCACATTCTATCAACCATTCTTGCTATATTTGTCTCTTAATTACGAAAATCTATCCAACCTACACTATATTTAATTATTTATCACGTCTACTGTTTTCTTCAAGAAAATCTCTTAAGGCAAAGATCTTTCTCTATTTTGTTCAGTGCTATATGCTTGGAGTTTGGAAAAGTACCTGAGCATAGTAGCCACTCAGTAAATAGTTTTAGAATGAATGAATAAGTAGGTTGGATTTTATGCCTCATTCCTCTGAACGCATACCTACAGTTAATTTGGTAATATTGCTACCAAAGTGCCAAAATTTCCCCCCTTTTTTTAGTAAAATTAAGATTACTTAAGGAATTAGCAATGAATGCTTTTTTGACATAGATTCTTGTTACAACCTCGTCCTATAAAAAGTTCAGAAACAGTCTTCATATTTTTATTGTCTCTTAAAGATTGAGGCACACATTTGGATAGTTATTCAATGACCTAGTATAACTATTACTATACAGTAACTTAAAGTAAAGTGGAAATTTCAAATATTCCTCCTAGATAGTTATTGTGTATCCCCATTAATATTCATTATTAACTTATCAGATAAAATAACTATTTTCTTCCTTCTAAAACTGAAATGTTACCTGCCAATCCAGTCATTTACACTCATCACCAGATAAGTCATTAAAAATAAAAGAATGAAAATAACCAGCTAACAATCATTATAGAGTTAAAGTTAACCTGAATTGAGATTTCCAGTATGCTATTCTCTGCACTAAACATACACACATATACACACACAGACCTTAATCCACACAAATACCACATTAAGTGAGACTATTATTATCCTTATTTCACAGCTGAGGAAACTGGAGTTGAGAAAGATTAGGTAACTTCCCCTAAATTACCAAAATGCTCAAGAAGCAAACTGATGGTTTGAACCCAAGGGTCGGACTCCTAAAACTCACACTTCCTCACCAGAAAGTACATTAAGTGATTATTATGTATTAATTCATTTCATACACCTATTCTCCCAATGATGTAGGTATATTCCAGATGAAATTGAGAATTCAGAGGCATTCATTAATTTGTATGAAATTACATAAATGAGTCTGCTTTAGATCTGTGTCCTTTCCACCGCACCACGCTAAATCTAGAGGGAAGAGGTTTCTAGCACAGTCCTAATTTTGTGTTCTGCCTGGAAACCAAGGGAGAAGAAATTTCATTACTTGTGTTTTATGAAGCTCTTTACTTCTGCCCTGCTGGTGTTTTCCCGCTATGTTGTGCTGTGACACTAGCGCCATCAAAACATCACCATGGAATGTAATTCCTGCCTTTCCAATTGTTGTGAAACATCATGGGTGTGAGGATGGCTTCCCAAAACAAGTACCTTGTTTCCTTTCACAAGAGTTGTGTCCAGGAGTCACCATTCTAGTCCAAGCCTTCAGAGAAAAAAGAAATACCTTTTTCTGACCCACATGCAATCATACTGTTCATTATCGTTAGATTTATATTGACTTTTTCAAGTGAAAATTGCATACTTTGGAGAATATTATTTTTAGACTCATGTATTATGAATGCATAACTGACCTCAGGTGGATGTTCAAAGCCTTGGTGAATTAGAAATATTCCATGAAGTTAATGCAGCTTTGGGCAGCAGTAAATAATTCATGATATGTTTTAAGAGTTAGTTCTCTCTTTAGCATGAATATTCATAGTGTATATGATGGGGAAAAGAATCAGTTACATTTACTCAGACCTCCTGGGAAAAGTAGATAAGATGATTTTTAGAAAGAGATACTAAAGCATTAATTCCTCAATTATTTAAAATAATTACATAGGTTTAAGTGTTGGTAAAATCACCAATACTGTAAATCAGAATATCTGTCACTGTCATCAGTTAGATGCTTATAGCTTAGTTGTTATCAACCTTAATTTTTTAACATAATGGGAAACACTAAATGTTATTTTAAAATCATTTTATCTAGCTCCTTAAAATAATTTCCTGAACTAAAGTGTTATGAGAATATAATTTTAGATATTTGAGCTTTCTCTAATATAACAGATAAATAAGTAAAATTTTATATTTGTAGATTTTGTGCATGCACACACACACACACACAGCCATGGTGTAAAAATCCTTACTTACAAAATGTTAAAGAGTTTACTAGTCACTACCACAATGGTGAATTTATTGGACAAAATAAAAATCTGTGTGTGATTTGATCAGCATTTAAAAATAGGAAAAAGATGGGTATTTGTTTTGTTTTGTTTTGCTTTGCTTTGTTTTGCTTTGTTTTGTTTTGTTTTTAAGCAGGCTCCACACCCAGTGTGGAGCCCAAGGCAGAGCTTGAGTGACCCTGAGATTAAGACCTGAGCTGAGATCAGATCGGACACTTAACTGACTGAGCCACCCAGGCATCCCAGGAAAAAGGTTTTGATTCACAATTTGACTAAACCAAACTTCACAGACTATTTATTAACTGCAAGGTATTTTGTGAAACACTAAGACCGTATATATGAATAACAAATACCATCTATTCAGCTTATATTGATGACTAGTCATTTACTCAGTTGAGAAGATCACCCAGTAAAACTTGAAAGAGACATAGATATGCACAAATTGTAGATTTATCAGCCTAATTACTAGTAGCTAATTCAATATTGTCCACCAATTCTTTAGTTATTTTCTTAGAGATTCAAGAATCTTGCTTTCTTAAAACATATTTTGACTTAAAAATTACTTCAATTCTTTGTCTTTTTATTCACTCCAGTCTCTTCCAAATCTCAGGAGAAGCTCTCATACAAGAGATTTAAATGACATGGTGACATATTGGTCTCATAACTCCTTTTATGAAAGAAGCTCAAATGTTACCTTTTATTTTCATTCAAAAGCACTTATTAACTTTATTTCACTTTGATTGATCCTTATAAAATTTATTCTAAAACTTATGTTGTCACTATCATTTTCTTTATTAGTTTTAAGACCAATTTTTAATGAAAACACTTTGATCCCAATTTAGATTTCTTATCAGTTATTATTGTTCACATTGCATGAATTATAAAGATATACAAGAGATTTTAAATAAATGCTAACTAAAATTATAATGAATAGCTGCATTTTAAACTATGCAGGACTTAAATAAAATAGAACAAAACATGACTGTGGTGAATTTTAGTCTCTTAAGGATATAATGAGAAGGGTATAATTTCCTTTTGTCTAATAGTAGAATTGCCAGGCAGAATTAAGTAATTTGAGATAGCAAGATAATTCTGAATTCTCTAAAAGTGACACAAATCACTATATCAAGCAGTGCTTATGGAATGACCTTTTGTACTAAGCACCTAAATATAGTATTCATGTTAAAAAGCATTCATCCAAAACTAATTTGAAAATCTATTCCATGAGCACAAAATGTCTGGGCTCATTTTTCATGTTTTACTTCAAAACTCACTTGGTGAAAACTTATTTAAGTAACATTAGAATCAGGAAAGACTGAAGAGAAATCTGAGTGAGTATAAATGGGATCCAGTTCATTTTGAAGTATGACCTCCATTTTCCATTCTGTTTGTATTCTGAAAACATTTCCCTACATACCAATTATATGATGTTGTATTTACTTTATCTCTTTTTTGAACATGTATAAATATGTGCAAAGTATCATTCCAGGATTTTTTAACTAAGTATTTTATAAACTCTGCTATTGTGTGATGTTATTAGTCTGAATCATCTGGTCCCCCCAGAGGTCAGTTCATGGTCTACCCCATTTCAACATGAGTGAATCTTCCTATGTTAGGTTTTAGCAACTGACTCATCTGGAAATATGGGTACGGAAGTGGCAGGCAAGTAGATATTCTTCAGAGAATGGGAGAAAACTTTCAACATGTTGTACAGAAGACAAGAGAATAAGTAAAAACCATAAACAAATCCATTAATGATTCCAGATTCAATAACTCAAGTAGTTAATAGAATAAACAGGATGAGATATATAGGATATTTGGTGTGTCTACAAAAGTACCCCCAGTTTGTTGTAGCAAAATCTCACTCAGCTACAAGTATATATAAAAGCCTCCACAATATGTTTGAAAAGATACATTTCACCAGTGAAAACAATTGAGAAATAAGGGCACTGTTGGGAATTCTATCTACCCTTTAAAATTTCCTTACAATTTCTTAGCATCTAGATATGTCATCTATAACGATTCAGAAGACCTCTAGGTGTCTGTGTCCTCAAATTCCAGTTTCCAATTATGTTTCCCCCACTGAGTAATTTGGATGCTTTTTGGTTTTTTCTCAGAAAATATATCATTTTTTAAATGGCTTAAAGCTTGTCTAAGGATGATGAGAAAGCTCTTACTCTTCCATCAAGGAAGCTTTGTTTCATTTCTCTTTTCACCTGGGTCACTGGCCTGAGGTCTGTAAAAATGACTTTTTTTTTTTCTTTTGTATTTGAGGTAGTTGAAAAAAATCTGACATGAAACTTCTAGGATCAGGAAACAGAAAGTGTGTGTTTGTGTGTGTGTGCGCGCGTGTGTGTGTCTATAAACATGCATAGATATATCTAATAACACTGTATACATATATGCACATTGTTTTATTCATATTCAATTTATTGTAGTACAGGTAAATTAGAATTTTGCTTGCAATTTTTTAACATAGTTGCTCCTAATTAGAATATTTATGGTGAAACAACCGAATTTAAGTGATTCAGTTTCTACATGCTTTCTACCTGGATTGTTTGCAGGGGGAGTGGAATTTAGCAATTTCCCTTACAATTGTCTCTCTTAACAAGTGAAATTTTCAAAGACAATTTTGAGTTATTTAACAATGTCATGACATTATTATTACTGCTTTTATTTTGTCTAATTTTTAAATATTTGCTTCCCACATCTTTTCTGTGCAACAGTGGATTTCGGGGTACTTTTTATTCTATAATTACCATAAAATCACTACTCTCTTGGGGAAAAGTCCCAAGGAAGTCCAATTTGTTATTACAGAGCAAAGCCTTCTAAATTAAATTTCTTTCATTGATTTATCTTTCAGGCTTAAAGTGAAGCAATGTCAATGACATCCTACTAGGATGCAAATTCCATACTCACCAGGAATTCTATTTCTGCTTCTAAATCTCAACACCTAGAACAGATCTGTGCACATAGGATAACTAATGATAAACAGTAGTTATATTATTGAATAAAACTTTAGATCAAAAAGCTGTATTCTCCAGAGGGAAAAAGAAACAAAAATCAATTTGTTGAAATTTTTAAATTTCCTCATTCTCTTCAGCATCTTGATTGTGTGTGTGTGTGTGTGTGTGTGTGTGTGTGTGCTGAGTGTTTTCAGTTTCTACTACTAGTGAAAGCAAGATGACATTTGCCATGATCTCCCATCTTCTTTCATAATCTTTGGTATTTTTACCTTTTGCACTAGACTTTCCTTTACCTCCATGGATTCTAGCTAGCTAAATTAATCTCTCTTCTGGTCTATCAAAATAGCTTCCTAACTAGTCGTTCTCCCATTGCAAGCTTACTTTGTGTGTTAAAATATTTCCAAAATAAAAATGATTAATTATATGCATTTCCTCATTAAAAAGATTTTTTGGTTCTCCAATGACCACAGTATTATGTCCAAAATACAAATGACATTGAAACCTCTCTTTCCAGATTGCCCACCTGTCTTTCTCAACCCATGCTCTGACAGGTAACTAACCACAGTTTCTGAATGAGTCACGCACGTTTGTTGTTTGTTTTGTTTTGTTTGTTTACTTGACCACATGGAGGTATACTAGGTACCCTTTAAAATCTCAGCTCTAATGCCACTTCATCCGTGGCCATCATTCCTTCTGATACTCCGTGATACTTTTATATACTCTCTGCCAGCACAACTCACAATGTCCTGTACTATTCATTTACACACTGCTCTGTGCACCAGATTGTGTGATGGGTCCTCTGGACAACCTAATGGTCTATGACCCAGGTCTCATAGCTTATGGGTATTATGTATTTGTAGAATCAATGAAAATGTAAATATATTTTATAACATATATTAAATAAAATATACACAGGCAAATTATTTGTATATCACATATAATACTTCTAATCTATTCATATAAAATATAAACATGTTTTATGAAAACGTCATGAAAGATTTATAGCTTGTTATTTTGCCTAAATCCAAGCATAAAGAGAGGACTAGGAAAAGTCACCTGCTTCTTGGTTGATGAGGCAAAGTTGCATTATGCTAGACCCCTTGCTTTCAAAAATTCACATGCTGTGGACTCCTTTAACTTAGCTAACTAATATTTCCAACACATCCTCTGAGACAATTTTTAACACCAAAAGTATTACTGTCTTGGAAGCAATGGGAGAGAAAATATATGACTTTAATTTTCCACTTCAAGCAATAGGCAAGGAAAATTGTTCATGGGTTTATTGTGGGTGAGGTAGGGAAACAAGGTAAATAAGTAAAGAAGGTTTGTCATTTTAAAAAATGCCTGCAAATACATGTACACAGGGCATGTGCACATGCACGCACACCCCATGCACAGAGAAGAGTTAAATAACTTACCTAAATGTAAGTTTCAGTCAAATAGATTTGGGGGTAGATCAAACATTCAGCTTTCTTTTTATTTAGAAATAGTAAATTTTGGGATGCCTGGGTGGCTCAGTTGGTTAAGCAGCTGCCCTCGGCTCGGGTCATGATCCCAGCATCCTGGGATCGAGTCCCACATCGGGCTCCTTGCTTGGCAGGAGGCCTGCTTCTCCCTCTGCCTCTGCCTGCCACTCTGTCTGCCTGTGCTCAAAAAAATAAATAAATAGTAAATTTTATTTAGAAATATTTTATTTAGAAATGGTAAATGAACCATTACTTACTATTACTATCTGCCCCATCTCAATACAGGCTCAGCAATGTCTTCTGATGCCACAGTGGTTCATGCGTTGCTAGCCACCACAAATTAAAAGGGATCATATGCAGGGCATGAAACAATGTGAGGCAAAATCATTACCTTATAACAGCCATGATTCAGTCCTGCACATACACTGTGAGCAGGGCTAACTGAGGGCATTCATTTGTTATAGTGGCCATTCCTTGGGAAACCCAAGATGATGAACCCATCTTAATATTCTTCCCTACGAGCAGAAGCAGTCTGTGTGGCTGAGTAGGACAAGGAAGCTTTAGGGAGAACCAAAGACTAATACATTTGTCTTTGAAGAAATTGTTGAAAACTTCTCTCACATTACCACCTCATAGACTATGTTCGTTTTAAATGAACTGCTTGATGTTTTATCAAATGAAAGTTTTCCTAAAGACTTATTATTCAGTATAGATAGAAATTTACTTTTCTGTCTGTCACCACAGTGGTATCTATTTATGGAAAGTGAATGAAGTCTCTCAATTTCAATGAGTAAATTCTCAGTAGTAAACCTTGTCCTATGTGTTTAAAAAAGTCCTTGAAAGTTTTCTTTGGAGTTAGTTTTTAACCTATTTGATAAATTGTATTAATATTGTGTGATAATACTTCAGAGATTATTATAAAAATTATATTAATTCTCTTATTAAATAGAGATCAGCTTTCATATAAACATACATGATGGCATGTTAAATAAATGCTCATGTTGATATTTACATTTGACGTTCTACCTCTCAATTGCTATATATATCCATAGAAGTCATCCATATCCATTACTTATACATGTATATAGGTAATCAATTGCTATATAATTAGTAGGCCAGGACTCTGAGCACAATTATGGGAGGTCTGAGAGAAGAGGTAAGCAGGGCAGCCTGTTGTTAAACATTTGCTAGCATACCACTGAATGTGTCCTATTGAAGAGTTTTCTCAAGTTGAGAATCACTCTATGTTATACCTTATTACATATTGTCACATTCTGTTATATGTTGTCTTAAACATACCATTTCAAATCACATGCACATGCACACACACACACACACACACACACACACATTCTAAACTATCATTAATAATCACTGTTTTTGAAGGGTCAACACCAGCAGCAACCTAGAAGAATTTCCTGAGCAGCAGCCACATCCTGGGCCTCAGAGACACACATTTTGTGTGTCCACATTTTATTTGTCCACAAGGATCTGATAGTTTAGTAAGCAACTGCGATTTACTTCAAGATTCTAATAAATATCCCTAAGTAAATATTTGGGGAAGGATGAGCTTTCTAAAATCAGAAATGTGTGTGAACATCAATCCATCCAAATCTCAAAAATGATGCCTAAACCAAATGTCTCCCTTTCAAGAAGTAGTAGGTAGGATTTTGACTGACTCTAAACCTTCATTTGATTGCCATAAGTCAGTGTTTTCTATTTGTTGATAGTAAATTGTTTTAGGGGCACCTGGTTGACTCAGTTGGTTAAGCATCCAACTCTTGACCTCAGGTCAAATTTGATCTCAGGGTCATGATTTTTTTTTAATTTTATTTATTTATTTGATAGACAGAGATCACACCAGCAGTCAGAGAGGCAGGTAGAGAGGGGAGGGGAGAAGCAGGCTCCCTGCCGAGCAGAGAGCCCTACGTGGGACTCGATCCCAGGACGCTGGGATCATGACCCAAGCCAAAGGCAGCGGCTTAACCCACTGAGCCACCCAGGCATCTCTCAGGGTCACGATTTAAGCCCTGCACTGGGCTCCACACTGGACATGGAACTTACTTAAAAGCAAATAAATAATATAATAATAGTAATAATAAAGTTTTATAGTTACACATACAATATAGAAATAGTGTGTTAACATGTTTTAAAATTAGCTTTCATAGAAAGATCACCAAATAAATCTGAAAAACCTATATACCTCAGATATAACAAAATGGTATCACTTAGACTTCAGCAAAGAATGATTTTTATTAACAGCTATGCTTTTCAAGCAATATAAATCATTCAAGACATAATAAAAATGTTCAACTAGTTCTGTTCCAATTCTCTTCATTATTTTATAAACATGTTCTTAGCATTTTGTTTAATACTTAAATGTTATATTATTTTAGAACAAATTAGGATTGAAAATAAGATCAACAATTTCTTATAACATCTATATACCTTTTTTCTTGTAATTTTAATATAATATTTTATCACATTTTATAAATTTATTTTAATTTTATGTTTAAAGATAGAGACAATAGGTCTGTCCTTTGACATGGTGACAGAAGAGCTTTGAACAAAAGATTAGAGGCTTAAGATCATTAGTTTTAAGTACTATTGCTCTGCATTACCAAGCACTTGAGAACATTGATCTTGGGCACGTAAGCCATTTATCTATCTGTTTATCTATCTATATCTATTTAAAATATGGTATAGAATGGCATCTCAATAAAACTGAGGTAAATTGAATTCATTAATGAGAAACAGCAAATGCATTTGAAAGTCTGATCCTATTGTTTTTTTAATCTGAAATAAAGGGAGGCATATCCCTAGAATTTCATACGTGCAGTCATAATCTAAAGTATGGGGGGAAGTTAATAAGAGATGAACATATTAATATACCTTTCCTTGTTTTTATTTTTGGAAGAAATGAAACATAAATGCTCAAGATATTCCTACTATATGTCCAAAATGGAAAGAAGTGATCAGGGTGTCAAAGGGAGAGAAACATTTAATTCATTCAAGCTATCCTTGTGAGGTTAAAAAGAAAATTGATCGTGGTTTATTAGTGCTTCCCAATAAACACTCAAGAGTTCAGCTAACTGAAAGCAATTGATACTAGTGGAATCAATGGTGCAGGAGAGTATCCTAATGGGTATTGTTGAAACTTTTAATTCTCATTATGTAGTTTATTCTTTCAAAGGTTATTTGATGGAATTATTGTTGATGAGTATATTTGGAGCTTTGCTGTTTAAAGAATTGGTTTATTGAATGACTTTGTCCTATTTAAAATCAATTTACAGATGTCTGCTTTGTGATTCATGCAAAAATATAAGCACAGGGGTGGCGGGAAACACATAATCTACATACTGCTTAAATTCCTTTCGTTCCTTTCTAATTGATGGAATACATCTAAGCTCCAATGACCATATTTCATTAAAAATGATTGTAATTAAGAATTTCAGTAGGTTAGCTTGAGATTGAATCACTCAATGAGCTGCTTATATGTCATGTAAGATTCAATCCAAACTGTGTTTAGTTGCACCCTCCTTGTTTGTATTTTCACTGCCAGTTATTTATTTATTTATTTATTTATTTATTTATTTATTTATTTATTTTAAAGACTTTATTTATTTATTTGTTAGAGAGAGAGAGATCGAGCACAGGCAGACAGAGAGCCAGGCAGAGGCAGAGGGAGAAGCAGGCTCCCCGCCGAGCAAGGAGCCCGATGTGGACTGGATCCCAGGACGCTGGGATCATGACCCAAGCCGAAGGCAGCCGCTTAACCAACTGAGCCACCCAGGCGTCCCTCTGCCAGTTATTTAAAATGAATTAGAAACAAGAGTTATCTTTTATAATTCATATATATATATCCCCAGCCTCATCTTTCTGCTTTGAAACAACAGTACTTTTAGAGGAAAGAATGCTTCTGTATCAGAGCAGGCAAGAGGAAAACGACGGAAGTAGCCAAACTTAATGAAGTTTGAAAAATCTTTTAAGAAGACTCAAAGATATGCATAATTTACTCTTTCTCACAGTATGCTTTTATTTAAAAGTAAATATACACACACGTATCTGTGTACACACATTTCTAATTAAATATTAAAAAATAAGCTGCTTAACAATTTCTTAAGGATTTAAATGACTACAGAAGTTTAACTTAGTAGATTTGTGTATTCTTACTATCCTTCCATTAATTCAAAGACAATCTGAGGATATCAAGGTGTAACTATAAGGTATCCTTTGGAGAAAACTGTTGAAGCTTATAATTTTGTTAAGACTATCCTCTTCAGATTACTTTACCATTCAGAAAATGAAGCCCATTCAATCTGTCCTTAGGTGATGCCAGGAATCTCCTATTACAGGAGGAGTGAAAGTAATAGTAGAAAGAAATCTAGGCAGGGCATCAGAAGATAGGGAGTTTTCACGTTAGTTGCACTGGTTATTACCTGTTCATCTCTGGACCGCTCACCCAAAAAAGCATCTATATTCTGGGAATCACAAAGTTCTTAAGAAGAGCAAATAAAATCTTATGTGCTTTGAAAACATTTGAATTTGTGTTGAATGGTAGTATTTTGTTATTAATATATTAGTAATAATTTATAGGGAAAAGCAAAAGTCTTCATATTTCTGAAGTGTGACTATTGGCTTGGTGATTAAAACAACAACATGACTTCTAATATGTCTGAGGTTGGGATATCATCCTACTTTTGGCCTCATTTTCTTTTCTGTAAACATAAGGTTAAGGCAGGTGCCAGCATATTTTGAATAAAATATGCCCGATTTAAATTGTGAAATTTATGTTGTTTAAATTGAGAAGAACACAAAATAAAGATTTTATTTCTAAATAGCATTGGGATATATCTAATAATTAAAATAAAGATGTCTAATGTGCTAAAACAAGCTCAATATTTAACAAGAAAGAGATTTATTATCATAGGTAGTATTTACTGAGTCCTGGCCACATACAAGACACTATGGTGACCACTTATGTCTATTTTTTTTATTTAATCTGCATCATATCCCATTGCTGTTTATAATATTATACATAACCTCATTTAATATTTATATTAACTCTACGAATGTGATAGTATCATTATACCAATTTCATAATTATGAAACTGACTTAAAGAATCTAAGTAACTTTCTGAAGGTTATAAGGCAAAAGTTCATTTTGAGTGTAAGTATTTATGATGCAGAAGCCTACAATCTCCTCTAGAACTAAGGTCATGAGCCCTTATCAAAAAAAAAAAAAAAAAAAAGAAAGAAAGAAAGAAAAAAAAAAGGAAAAGCAGCTGGATGACTGGGACAACCCTAGGTGAATATCAAAGAATTCACCTTATTTTCTGTGTCCTCCATGTGGCAGGTGGCAGGTAACTTTTATCATCTAAGAAAGCATTTGATAGGATAAAAATATATTCTTTTTTACCAATCTAGTATGTTAGTATTCAAATATAGTAATAAAATACAGGAATAAGATTAAGTATGCTGAAATTCATTTTTTAAAATGCTCTAGTGTAATCAAGATGGTGTGGTATTGGCAAAAGAATAACAAAGTGGATCAATAAAAAATAATAGACCCCAGAAATAATCTCATGTAAATATAATCAACTGATCTTTGACAAAGAAGCAGAGATAATACAATAGCACAAAGACGATCTCTTCAACAAATAGTACTAGAACAATTGGGCCTTATTAATTTTTATGGGGTAGGAAAAGAATAAATGAAACAAGACCTTTTCATGAAAAAAAAATCTAGGTACAGACCTTATACCCTTCACAAAGATTAACTCAAATGATTACAGACCTAAATATAAAATAAAAAACTATGTAACTCCTAGAAGTTAACATAGGAAAACATTTAGATGACCCTGGATATGGTGATGACTTTTTAGATGCAACACTAAAGGCATAATCCATAACAAAAGAATTGATAATCTGGAAATTAAATTAAAATTTAAAATATCTTCTCTGTAAAAGACTCTATCAGGTGAATGAGAGGACTGAGTCATAGACTAGGAGAAAATTGCAAAAGATACTGAAAATAAAAGACTGTTATCCAAAATATAAAAAGAACTCTTGAAACTCAACAATAACAAAACAATCTGATTCAAAGATAGGACAAAAACCTTAATAGACACCTTGCCAAAAAAGATGTACAGATGACAAATAAGTTTATGAAAGAACGCTCCACATCATATGACATCATGGAAATGCAAACTAAAACACTACTACATACCTATTATTATACCCCAAATCTGGAACACCAACAACACCAAATGCTAAAGAGGAGTTGAAGTCCCATACATTGTTGATGAGAATGAAAAACAACATAACTTTGGAAAACAGTTTGATGGTTTCTTACAAAACTAAACATACTCTCACCATACGATCCAATAATTGTGCTCCTTGGTATTCACCAAAAGGAGTTGAATTTTTATGTACATACAATAGCTCACACAAGTATGTTTTTAGCAGTTTTGTTCATACTTGCCAAAACTTGGATTCAACCAAGAGGCCCATTAGTAGATGGATGGAAAAACTGTGAGACATCCAGATAATGGAATATTATTCAGCACTAAAAAGAAATGAGATATCAAGTCATGAAAACACATGGAGGAAACTTAAGTGCATATTACCAAGTGAAAGAAGCTAATCTTAAAAGCCTACAAACTATATGATTCCAACTATATCTCATCCTGAGGAAGGCAAAACTATGGAGACAAAAATATTAGCAGTTGCTAGGAATTAGAGATAGAGAGAAATGAATGAATAGGCAAAGCACAGAGGATTTTTAGGGCAGTGACTATACTCTGTATGATATCATAATGATGGGTGCATATCAATATATACTTCCCTAAACCCATAAAATTTACAACTCAGGAATGAGCACCAATGTAAACTATGTTTTGGATGATTATGATGTATCAGTGTAGGTTCTTTGATTGTAATAAATATGCCACTCTAGTAGGGAAAGTTGATAATAGGAGAGGTAGTACATGTCTAGGGGAAAAAGGTATATGGGAAATCTCCATATCTGCCCTTTAATGTTGCTGTAAAGTTTAAGCTGCTCTGAAATTTAGATTAAAAAATTAATCCTTAATTTTTTAAAACATCTTAGTAAAAGTATTGTGTAACATGCATGACATGAGAAAGAAAACCTAAAACTTGGCTGAAAGTATCACTCTTGAGATACTTTCATACTGACTAATTTTATTAGATTCAGCTTCTCAACAATGTTTACATCCATGCAAGAACATTCTTGAAATAATATAAAAGCGGAGTTCCAACATTTTTGTTACATCTCAAATAAGATTCCAATTTTCTGCAATTTATCTAATTTTAATACTCTGGAACTTCATTCCAGATGCACATGTAAAACAAGAAAGAATTTGCTGCCAAATCTTTTTTTTTAATCTAATCAGAAATGAGTCTATCCTGGGAGGCTATATTTAATATACTGTCTATATCTTAGCTTTTGGTTTTGCCTGGCATCCATGGAATTCTAAAAATTGATCTAGAGATTCTACACTGGAATAACATTAAATAGAAGTAAAACAATCTAATCCAGATAGCAAATAACCCTATGGGCTCTTCTACACCAACTCTGAAAAATCTGGAAAACAGGAAATTTGCCTCCGCCACACCTGTTATTATTTGCTCTGTATCCCTCAAGTTTCAAAGTTTGCCTTATCAATGGAGAGTATGGCCACTGAAAGCAGCTGGCTGGTGCAATGGTTATAAAACAGCTAATTCAAGGGAAGAGAAGAAACCAGAACATGTGAAAGGCAGTAATCAATTGAAATCTCTTGGACTTCATCTTCTACTCTCTTTCTCACTTCCTCTGTTCTAGCCATCCTAGCCTCCTTTCTGACCCTTGAACCCAGCAGGCCACCCCAGCCTAGAAGTCTTTGTACTTGCTTTATTTCCTAGGATATACTTAACCCAGAAATATATATGGCTTTTATGCCTCTTTTAGGTGTTTTTCAAATATCATTTTAACCATTCTATCTCAGGTACATCCCAGATTATTTCTGTGCTCTCTATTCTTTTCCTGTTGCCTTACTGCAACCATGTTACATATTATGCCTTCTCCTAAAGTATTTATTATCTCACTTCTTCCACCAGAATGCAAGCTTCATTCGGGCAGAAATTTTCCAGCTTTATATCCTGAGTTATCCTCAACACCATGAATAGTACCTGGGACTCCTTAGGCTTTTATAAATATTTATTGAGTGATTGAGTGAAAGATACTAGCTTTATAAACATAGAAAAGAAAAAGTGAGTGAATCAATATTTCCTTTCCTGAAAGTTTGACGCTATATTTAATGAACCTGGCTCTTTGTTACATATAGAAGTGAAATGTGATATTCTAAATTATTTGTTTCCTTTTTGCTCTCCTTAACTTCTACTTCAAATACAGATTTTTTAAGAATAGGAAGTTGCAAATACTATTAAAATCCTAGAAAATATAAAAATAAAATCCTAGAAATGTTTATAACAAATTATCAAACCATCTAACATTTAAAAAATTAGTTCCCAATTTTCTTCTGTTAACTGTAGTATCTTAAATGTTAACAGAAGTTTATATACATGTGTGTTTATATATAATATATATGTATAATAATATATATGTGTATATAATATATATACATATAATATATATGTGAATATAATATATATCCTATATTCAAGTTATATTCTCTTTAAGAACACTAAGAGAGTGATACATCTATATATTTTATATAAATATTTTTATATAATCTAGTTGATAACCATTCAACTTGGAGTCAGTACACTTGTTTTATACTTATGACATTGCCACAAGTTATCCATCCTCAACCAAATCACTTAACCTCTCTGAATTCAACTGACTCATGTAAAATTATAGAAGAAGCAGAGAATTAATTTATGATATCTTCCAATCTAAAATGCTTTGAATCTACCTGCATGATTATGAATGACTATGTCTTATAATTTCTTATCTTTTTTAAAGATTTTATTTATTTTAGAGACAGAGAGAGCAGGGGAGGGAGGAACAGAGGTAGAGAGACAAGCAGACTCTGCACTAAGCACAGACCCCAGTGCAGCGCTCAAACCCAGGACCCCAAGATCATGACCTGAGCCAAATTTAAGAGTCAGACGCCTAACCGACTGAGCCACCAAGATGCCCCAATAATTTCCTATTTTTGAGCAATAAAATTAAATCTAAAGCATCATAGTGTAGTGTATTTCTAAAAGTAAATGCCAATATACAGAATAAGGTTTCCATGCTGTCTTTGTTGTTTGTTTTGGTTTGATTCATATGCACCATTGTGAACAGAAACTTTAAGTACTTTGTCAATTATATTTTGAAAAGACTTTTCAGAGTAGAAATTATCTAACTGCAATGATCAATGTGGAATTAAAATTTGTAACTAGATATTGACAATTGTATTCAATATGACACTGTTCTGTTAATTTGATCTAAATGTATTTAGCTTTCTAAACAGTGTTCCTAAAGCAATCAAGAGGACAAGAAGTCATATTGTACTCTTGAGTGAAAACAAACAAACAAAAGCAGCAAATAAAACCCAGAAATACTACTAACTAGTTATGGAAATATAAAATAATTGTTATGGGGGCAACTGGGTGGCTCCATCCTTAAGCCTCTGCCTTCAGTTCAGGTCCTGAACCCTGGGTCCTGGGGTCGAACACCACATTGGTGCTCCCTGCTCGGCGGGAAGCCTGCTTCTCCCTCTCCCACTCCACCTGCTTGTATTCCCTCTTTCACTATTTCTTTCTCTGTCAGATAAATAAATACGATCTTTAAAAATAAAATAAAAAAATAAAATCATTATTATGACTTTATGTTATGTCTGACTCACTGATCCAGATGTCAAAGGAATGCGTGAGTCAGTAAGACAGACTGTTTTTTTCTTCTACTTCCAAGGTCCCAAATTGTCATTTCTAATTCTTTATCTGTTTTGTTGCTAATTAGTAGTTCTCAAACCATTCTATAACAAATTTCTTCATTCATTCTCACAGTTTGATAAGTAACTGAGTTAAGGTGACAGGTTCTGAATCTTTATCAGCTGTTTAACTCTGCCTGAAGTTTTGTAAAGAATAACAATGGAAGAGAGCAAATAAATTAACTCAACTTGCAAATTTAAAATGTGTAAAAAAGACTTTCTTAATAAACCTGTAGAATACATCCCAATTAGCACCAGCAGAAGAAGAGAAGCATCATATCTTATATTGAAGCAGAATGACCAACAAGTCAGCAGCAGTGTTACACCTATGGCTAAATTGTAAAACAACCCCACTCCCCACTGATAGATCAATGGTATAGACAGTGATTCTGAAGCTTTCCAGGGCTTCAGAGTCACTTGAAGGGCTTATTAAAACCCAGGTCACTAGGCACTCTCCTAGAGTTTCTGATTCAGTAGGTCTGGAAGAGGACACAATATTTGTCTTTCTAAAAAGTTCTTCAATGATGCTAATGTTGCTGGTCCAAGAATCATACTTCGATAATAAATAATTTGAGTTGTACATTCATGGCTTTGAAAAGATCTTAAAGGTATTTCATCTAGCTCTGTAATTCAAATTTTAATTATTCTTGATGGTGAATTCATTGTTACATATAAGCAACTACCATGGGTTGGGTATTGAGCTAGATGCAAGTGATACACTGGTTAATAGTCCCCTTTAAGAGGTCCCCGGTCTTGGGTGGGAAAAGCATATGCAGAGGTTATTATTATGCAATGTTTTCATAGAGAGAGGCACAGAAGATTTAGACACTGAATATTTGTGTAACAGCAGAGCAACATGGTCAAGATTGAATTTATAAATTTATCACTCTGGTCTGGTAGGAAGCAAGGAAAAGAGTTAGAAAATAATTGTAAAAATCCAAGTCAGAAACAATGGTGTGTAAAACCCTTCAATTTATCCACACTGCTTTTAACATAAAATATCAGTTTTTAAATGGTGAAAAATCATTCTGAATGACTGGTACCAACACGATCTCATCTCCTTGATTTTGCTCGTCCTCCACACTTGATAACAATACAATATTTAAATTAAGTCCTGTGGGGGGAAAAAATAAATTAAGTCCTGTGGAATCTTTTTTAGTCCCTCAAATTCACAGTTTCTCTCACCACTAAACTTTTACACATTCTTTTTTTATACCAGAAAAATGCCTGTGTTTTTTTTTTTTTAATTTGAGAGAGAGAGAGCAAAAGAGAGGGAGAATGAGTGGGTGAGGAGCAGAGGGAGAAGCAGACTCCCCTGATGAATGAACGAGGAACCTAACACCAAGACTCCAGGATCTCAACCTGAGCTGAAGGCAGACCTTATCCAACTGAGCCACCCAGGTGCCCCATACCAGAACAACTCTTTGCCAAGCTTTTCACCTAATAATCACTAATCACTAGTAAATCACCAATTTTATTTCACTGTATATGTCTCATCTGCATGGATCCATTCCTTACTCTAAACCTTCCTGTCTCCCTGGTTTGTGCAAGAGCACTTTGTACATTTTTCCATGTATTTCACTACAGAAGCAGCGTCTTCAGGGCAGAGGCTGGGATCTTTATCAGTATTCACCAGAAAGCGCAGCTCATAATAAATTCACAATAAATATATACAGTTTTAGTGAAGGAATAAGAGCATGTTAAGGGCATTCAAAGGAATGGGAAGTCAAAAGAAAACACAGTCAATTGCAATATCATGGTAGCTAAAAGTTGGAAGGAATGATTAACAGGTCCAGAAAATATATGGACTTAAAAACATTGAGTAGTTTTATCTATGAATGCTGTTGATGACCTTATAGACAGTGATAATAAAGCAGGGTTATAAAGACAAAGTCAATACTAGGAATTGGAGATTTCTGCACATTTTTATGTAATATTTAGTTAGTTCAATATTTACAATAAATGTGTGAGATAAAACCATTAGTATAATTTTACAGATTAAGTTAAGTGAAGCAGAAAAATATTAACCAGCCAAAGTTCATAAAGCTAGAAAATGGCCAGGTACCTGGCTGGCTCAGTCTGTTAAGTGCCCAACTCTTGATTTTTGGCTCAGGTCATGATCAAGGTCATGAGATCCAGTCCCGCATAGGGTTCCACATTCAGAATGGAATCTGGTTGTCCTTCTCCGTTTGCTCCCCCCACAGCACTCTCACTTAAATAAATAAATAAATAAATAAATAAATAAAGTTTTTTAAAAAAGATAGAAAATGGAAGAGTTGAACCTGGAACCTCTGACTCCAAGAAGCAAGCTTCAGTCTAATTTGTGCAGTCTCCCCCTCACCAAGCACATAGACATACATACAAACACATTAATAAATAAAGGAATAATGGAAAGAAAACACAAGTACTCATACTGAGCCTACTATGTGGCATCAGCTACAAATTTAATGAGTATTCTTTTCTTTATTAAAACCACTATGGATTGTATTAAACAATGAGGATAAACTCCAAGATGCACACTCATGTTTGACGGCTGCATCCATGCCTGTGAACAAGGGAGGTTGTTACAGTTTGGATTCATTCAGCATGTGCACTAAGAGGACTATAGTTTAAGTTATTAAGTTATTTGTTCTCAGATTTGGAATTGAATAAAGTGTACAAGCATTAGACAACTTTTGCAATGTTAGCATGGTTCTAGAGTTACACTTTAGATGGGTTTTATAAAACAGACCCTCACTTCTTAGAAATAAAATGGCTATTGTGGGTATTAGAATCAAAAGGATGTTCTTTCCTTTTTTTTCTTCTTTTATATGGCAAATAAAATAATCAAAAAAAATTTAAATTCACAAAGTTCTTCAGGATCCAACCACTGAAATGATTTTAGATAATCCTACCACACATGGGTGGGAAAGGGGGTTTCAGGACGAAGTTGGGGGGAAAATGGGAAGACAAGCATGAAGGCCTTTTGTACTGTGATCTTTCCACTAGACGTTCAGGGTTAATGGAAAAGGAGGTTGTGTTTAAAAGTCATCTTGATAAGTGATTTTTTTTTTTAATTGGTAGGTAGGGATAGTTGAGAATAAGATGAAAAATCACTAGAAAAAAGCTACAGACTATTGGTAGAGACTGAGAAAAACATAGTCAGTGACCAGAACACAACAGATACCAATAATATTAAGACCTTGAAAGAAGGGATGCAGCCCATGGAGCTCTGAAAGATGAAAGGTTCAATATAATCCCTTTATGAAAGCAGACTTCCTACAGAGAGGAGATTGTAGTCCTGGGAGAATGAAACTTATATAAAAAGAGAAAAGGGTGCTATTTCCCCTTATATTCTTCCACACCATCATCCCACACTGTACCCTGAAGATAGATAAGATCTCTGAAAACCTAGTAAGAAGACAGGTAATATCTAACATGATACAAAAACAAGGTGATATAGTGAATTAACATCTTTACTTTACACTGAGGGAAAAAAAAACATTTTTCAACATTAGGTTCCATCATGCTCAGCATTTAATAAGTAGTTGAGATTTTGCCTAAAATAATATTGCTGATAAGAGAGAATTGCTAAAAAATAGTACACTTCAGTATCTGTTTTTAACAATCCTTTGCAAAGTTAATTTCCCACTACTTTCAATATGAGCTACGTTCACTTGACCACTTACCGCCCTTCAAATAAGTTGGCAAAACTTTATTTGTGCAATTTTTATATTAAATAATATTCCTTTCAAATCAGTCTTTGCTCTTCCAACTAGTCTATAATCACAAAGGCTTAGTATTTTTTTTTTCCTTAAAACATGCTACTCGGGGCGCCTGGGTGGCTCAGTGGGTTAAAGCCTCTGCCTTCAGTTCGGGTCATGATCCCAGGGTCCTGGGACCAAGCCCCACATCGGGCTCTCTGCTCAGCAGGGAGCCTGCTTCCCCCTCTCTCTGCCTGCCTCTCTGCCTACTTGTGATCTCTGTCTGTCAAAAAATAAATAAAATCTTTATTAAAAAAAAAAAAAACTCATGCCACTCACAGTGACACCTGGGTGGTTCAGTCAGTAAGCATCTACCTTCAGCTCAGGTCATGATTCCAGGGTCCTAGGATCAAGTCCTGCATGGGGCTCTCTGCTCAGTGGGGAGTCTGCTTCCACCTCTGTCTGCCTCTGCTCCCTGTACTTAGGCTCTCTCACTCGATCTTTCTCTCTGACAGATAAATAAAATCTTAAATAAATAAATAAGAATAAAACTTATGCTCTCACAGCCAGAACCAGTCATTGGGCAAGTAAAAAGTAGGACTTGTACCATCAGTTACCTTTCAATGTATGTATCCCATATTCCAGTCAGAAATCCTTAACCCCAACTTTATTAGTTGTTTAGTAACTTATAATTAAGGAGCATTGAAATATTATTATCTTAATTTGATTTTAAGAAATGCTTCCTTTCCTATATTCCTTTGTCTTCCTATCCTAACATGAAGATTTAGACTGAACGCTTGTGTTTCCCAAAATTAATATGTTGACACTTAATCCCCAATGTGATGGTATTTGTTGGTGGGGCATTTGGGAGATGAGTAAGTCATAAGGCCGACACCCTCACAAATGAGATTAGTGCCCTTATTTAAAAGACCTCAGAACATTCCTTCCCCATTAGACATTTGAAAACCTTCTGTGAACTAGGAAATAAGCCCTCAGGAGACACTGGATCTGCATCATCTTCTTCTTAGACTTCCCGGCCTCTAGAACTATGAAAAATATATTATCTTTTTCATAAGGCACCTACTCTATGGTATTCTGTTACTGCAATCCAAATGGATCCAAATAGAATCTAAAGAATGACTTCTTAACTTTTACATATTTATTTTGAACAGTATCAGAACTTAGAAATTGACATTGGTATAATCCAGTGACTGTATTTAGATTTTATTAAATTTACATACACTCATTTATATATATGTATTGTGGGTGCATTTAGTTCTAGGCAAATTTATCACATAGGTAGATTTATGTAACCACCACCAGAATCATGAGATCGAACTATTCCATTACCACAAGGATGTCTTTTGATAGCCGTATCCTTCTCTCCTTCCACCTCTCAGTCCTTAATTTCTGGTAGCTTATCTACTTATCTACTTAGTTTCCCTATAATCTTGTCAGTTCAAGAATTTTATAAAAATGGAATCACGCACTATGTGACCTTTTGAGATTGGCTTTTTTCACTCAGCACAATGTTGTTGAGTCTGATCCATCATCGAATGCATATGACACAAAATTCACTTTCTGTGTAATATAAAAATAATAATAAATAATAAATAATATAACACATATTACACAAAAATTCACTTAAAACTGATCACAGACTTAAATATCAAACTATAAAGAAAAGAAAGATAAAGATAAAATTTTGGGGAACTCAGGTTAAGTGAAGAGATCTTAGACTTGACAACAAAATTGTGTTCCATAAAAGGAAAAAAAAGATTATTTGAACATCATCAAAATTTAATACTTTTGTTTGGCAAAGATCTTGTGAAGAGAGTGGAAAGACAAGCTACAGACTGGGAGAAAATTTTACAAACTGCACAACTGACAAAGGTTTTGTATTTAGAAATTATAAAGAACTTTAGAACTTTCAAAGCTCAATAGTAAAGAAACAATGCAATTAGAAGATACCAAATTACATCAACAGATATTTCAATGAAAAGAGTACACAGGTGAAAACTAAGCAGTGAAGAAAATGTATTCACTCAACAGTATCAGCCATTAGGTAAAACCATAAGGACATAAGACTATGTACTTATGAGAATGGCAAAATTAAAATCTAGTTAACTCCAAGTGCTGCCAATGATGAGAGAAACTGAAACATTCATACACTCATGCTGGGAATATAAAATGTTAAAGCCATTCTTAAAGATAGTGTAGCAGGGGCACCTGGGTGGCTCAGTGGGTTGAGGCCTCTGCCTTTGGCTCAGGTATGGTCTCAGGGTCCTGGAATCGAGCCCTAAGTCGGGCTCTCTTCTCCGTGGGGAGCCTGCCCCCCTCTTTCTCTGCCTGCCTCTCTGCCTAATTGTGATCTCTCTTTCTCTGTTAAATAAATAAATAAAATCTTTAAAAAAAGGTTAAAAAAAATACTGTAGCAACTTTTTTTGGCATTTTTACACATCACAAGACATTAATATTATTTTTTAGGATCAATACACCATTAATATTCTCGTTATCTACTTTCCTATTTGCTTCATTGTTTTTCGTTCATTCCTGAAAATTCTATTTTTCTATGAGATTGTTTTCCTTCTGCCTAACAAATTCCAATTTGGGTTTCCTTTCTTTAGTGCCTATCAGCTGGTTAAAAACTCCCTTAGATTTTTTTCATTTTTTTTCTAGAAATACATTTTTTTTAAACTATTTTTGAAGGCTA
This sequence comes from Taxidea taxus jeffersonii, assembly GCA_003697995.1. Taxonomy (NCBI): domain Eukaryota; kingdom Metazoa; phylum Chordata; class Mammalia; order Carnivora; family Mustelidae; genus Taxidea; species Taxidea taxus. Next base: position 214,013 of record ML105327.1, read on the forward strand.
TAGAATTCTAAGTTGGTTGCTTTTTCTTTTGGCATATAAAGAATCAGACCAGCTTCTTAGAAATGTTTGTTAATATCTTTAGACAATTTTGCAGAATTGTCAGCCTTTATCTCTTCTATTAGAATCTGCCTCTCTGGCACTTTTTCTGTCTGTTTCTGTCTCTCTCTCTCTTTAACGAATCTATTTCACTGGAGCAAGGCAGTAAAGGAAACTATTTCCTCTGGTGCTCACATAGTAGCAGCAGTAGTGATGGTTCCTCTGAAGGTCAATTTTTAGATATTGCTCCTTCAAATTTTGTAGCTCCACAGTCGCCTTTTTTTTTTTTTTAAGGTTTTATTTATTTATTTGTCAGAGAGACAGAGAGAGTGAGAGTGAGCACAGGCAGACAGAGTGGCAGGCAGAGGCAGAGGGAGAAGCAGGCCCCCTGCCGAGCAAGGAGCCCGATGTGGGACTCCATCCCAGGACGCCGGGATCATGTCCTGAGCCGAAGGCAGCTGCTTAACCAACTGAGCCACCCAGGCATCCCTCCACAGTAGCCTTTTAATGAACTAATTTTTCAGCTGTAAGTATGTCTTATGGCTTCAAATAAAAATCTTTGTTGATACCATTTCAGTTAGCCTCAGAAACTTATTAACTGTTTCTTTCCCCTCTTGAAATGTCTCTGTTCTCCACCCATGGTTCTCTCATCTTACCACCTCACAACCTAGTTAAGCCCACCTAGATTTCAGAGCAAGTGTATTTGACACTCAATTAATGATCTTCCAGTCTATTGATTTTCCTTTCTCCAATACACATCATGATTTATAGCATATTTACAGTACTTTGATCAACTTATTCATCCTCTCAATAACTATCACTATCTCCTTGTGGAAAACAATAATCACCATATATATTATCTATCACATCTTTTTTTATGATTTTTTTCATGATTTCAAGGATGTTTATGGCTTTTTATTTCATTATTACTATTACTATTATTATTATTATTATTCCTCTGTATGTTCTTCTGGATTTTAAAGTTGTTTGGTACACCTTTTCTCAAGACATATCCACTTTTTCTTCCCTTGGTCTTAGGCTTTCCTTGGATTCTTAGGCTTTTCTTGGATTCTTTCCTTGAATTCACTAATTTCCTCTCCTCTGTCCTCTCATTGTGCAAACATAGTCAAGTTTTTAAAGTGGAATCCTAATTATCAACAAATGTAAAATTTATATTTTTTATTTATGTAGCCAATAACAAAGAATCTTATATGTATTACACCAAATATTAAAAGATGCTAGAAAGTGACAATAGATTTTTCCAAATCCTTTCTCAAATTAATTTTATTTCTAATAATTCTAAATATAAGTTTATTATTTATGTAACTGATAAAAATATAAAAATCAATACCCATTGGATCAGTCTATTAGAGAAACCATTTATATATAAAAAATATAGGGAATAATGGGGAATAAAATAAATTATACAACATATTTTAAGTATATTTTCAAATGATTTAAAATAAATTCTACCTTTATCATGAACCTCGTTGCTCTTCACTTTCTCTGAATTTGTCACATTGGATCAATACTCTAAAATTTAGCACTTGATTATGTACTTATAGTTGTTTTGCATGTGTTAATCTCATTTGATTTGAGAAATAGAAAACAAGCTATTTTTCTTCAGTTACCCCAAAAGAACTTGAGCTAAAACCAAACATATAGTAAGAATTAAGTAAATCCTTACTGATTTCCAGAGATGGTGGGAAAGCTAATTAGGGAAATCCCCCTAAAAGTGACTATGAGTGTTCCAAAAGTGAGATAATAAAATTACATTTGTGGATTACTCAATTATAACCTTAGGAACTATAGGAAAATGAATGTGGAAAATAAGTAAACAGTGTTTGGATAAGAAAAATAAGTAAACACTATTTGAATAGAAAGACAAAGGATTCATTAAGGAAAATAATTAGAGATCACAAAATTGTTTTCTCTTGTAAGACCGCTAAAGATTCGTGGGAAACATTAAAACAGACAAAGAAAGTGTTAAGGTGGTAAGAACAATGCAACGCAATTTAGAATTCAGAAAAGGAATATGAAGTAGATGACACATAAAAAAAGAAAATTCTGATGAGCTGAACAAGGTTACCAAAGACATACAAAAAACAGAATTGAGAGATCCTCATACAAAGACGTACTAGGACGCATTGAAGGTCAAGCACCAAATAATGTTTTACCAATAGATATGCTTTGATTTGAAAGGAGATCAAAAAACAACAGTGTAAGATCACTACACCCTCAAAAGCAAAAGGGCCAATTAGAAATAAGACGATGAAAAAGTCATAAATAATAGGAATACTTTGACATATTACTAAAAAATGATAGAGAGCAATGGGAAAATATTTCAAAATCCCCTTAAGGTAGTATTAACAAGGGGCGCATGGGTGGCTCAGTGGGTTAAAGCCTCTGCTTTCGGCTCAGGTCATGATCCCAGGGTCGTGGGATCGAGCCCTGCATTGGGCTCTTTGCTCCACGGAGATCCTGCTTCCTCCTCTCTCTCTGCCTGCCTCTCTACCTACTTGTGATCTCTGTCTGTCAAATAAATAAATAAAGTATCAAAAAAAAAAAAAAGGTAGTATTAACAAAATATAGAATGTCTTTGTTTCTCAAATAATCACAGAGAACTAGAAGACATAAAATGGAAATACATGTTTCTGACAAGACAATTTAATTTCTTAATTTAGAAAAAAAGTTTAAATGATCCCAACATTGAGGTTTTAAAGTTAAGAAAATAAAGTATAAATTTTTATATTTACACAAAGTAGGAGGACTCAACTGTTAGTGACTGTTAAAAGTATTGAAAACACTTGTTCGATAATATTATTACATATTATTACATATTATTACATCAGCATTGAATTTATAGATACATTTTTTAAGAAATTTCTTTTTTTCCATTTACAGAATTTTCTAAGCCCTCTGTGATTTCCATTGTTACCTGAAACAAATAATTTTACTGCTTATATAAAGTTATTTTTCAGAAGATGCCTATAATTTTTATACAAATGTAACATATGATATGATAAAGAACTAAATTGCCTCATCTGTAATAGTTCCTTAATCTGTGTGGCAGCCTAATCTTCAAAAACTTGTTTTTTTTAATGGCATTCTGAAGTAGACCACTAGATGTCACTCAAGATAAGGTTTCCCCCTTTAATACCCCAAACACCCCTTCAGCTTTTAATGAATTATTGGTTTATTCTTCTTATTTGGCAAATTTTATGTTTGTGTTTGTACCCATTTAAATTTCATTAATTTTTGTTATTTTCATTAATGATTGATAAATTCAGATGGATATTTCTACATATAAAAAATAAACTCCTAGGATTAATAATAATCTTGATTATGTATGAAGTATGTAAAATACTATAGGGAAAATAGGATAGAGATCTTTATTAAGGTGAAGGTTCTATGGGCTATGGAATTATCTGGGGTATAATTTTTTAACTTCCAGTTAGGTTATTTGATTAATAGAAATAATTTTTTTTTATTTTATTTTTTGATTTTTACTCATTTTTACTGGGCGCCTGGGTGTTGTTGGTTAAGCGCCTGCCTTCAGCTCAGGTCATGATCTCAGGGTCCTGGGATCAAGTCCCGCATCAGATGAACAGGGAGCCTGCTTCTCCCTCTGTCTCTGCCTCTCTCTATCTCTCTTTCATGAATAAATAAATAAAATCTTGAAAAAAATATCATTTCTCAATTGTTTAGTATTGCTTTTGTTTTGTTCTGTATTATTGATGGAAATATTTTATTGTTGCATACTTCAATATTTCATGCTCCACTTAGTTTGCATTTTTAAATAGGGATAATCCTAAGAGAGAAATTACCCAATTGGTGTAGATTTATATTATTTTCCTCTAAAATTTACTAATAAAATAATCTTTGCATGCACAAGGTCTTCACTTTCTTATTTCCCAATAGAGTGCTGGGCTTATTGCTCAAGGAATGGGAGATATGGTTACAAGTTCCCATGCTGGTGTGCAGCAAGGAGGGCTTGGATAACTGGCAACTTTGCTTATTTTAACTACTGTCTTTAAACTAAAAGTGCATATAACTTTTTTGTAATTATAGCCTGCAAAAAATATTTTTAACAGTAAGCATGGAACTAACCCTAGAGCACTCCATGATTGATAAACTTGTCACTATTATTTGACAAATATCTCTTAGAAAAATACTTTGCAGAGAGGGAACATTTTATTTGTCTTTCACAAACTTATGATTTCCTTATTATGTCTTAACATAAAGACTTTTTTATTAAAGTACATTCTCCCAAAACATGACCTAATATCTGAGATTAAATTTGGCACTTAAAAAAACGCATTAATTCTTTGAGTCACCAGGGCATCCAGCAAAGTGAGTGTTTCATTGTATGAAATTATACTCTGGGGACTGAGTTAGTCCTCTATACTGCTGAGTCCAAAGAAAAGCCTGGTGCATTGTTAATTGTAACTGTGCAGGGTCAAGTTTTACTAGGGAAATGGAAATTGGACAGGTATTCCAATTTTACCTATAAACAAGGGATACATAACTCCAGCAATAAAGCAGCTCAAAAAAAAAAGCCAACTACAGTCAACTGCCAATCTGGGAAAAACATTCTGATACACATGAGACAATAACTCCATTAAATAAATAAATTCTCCAAGGCCAGTTGTAAAATAGTAATATAGAACAGTGAACAAAGATGAAGAATAAATAACTCTTAATTTTTGGAATAATGATCTAAAGCTTATAGTGCATGAAGTTGCCCACATTTTAAAATGTAACCATGCCTAGCACTTTTGAATACTAAAATACATATGCATATGGGTCTTTTAAAGAAAAATTTAAAGAGTTGCCACAACTGGTAAAAACTATTAACACATTACTTATCAGTCTGAAATAGAGTTTCACATAGTGCAACATGGAAGGCAAAAGCTGATAAGTCTGCCTTCATGAAGATAAATGATTAGGTAAAGCTGAGGTTTCAAGATGGTGTTACATTGTCACCTTCCTCTGCTTGACCTTTAGAACATAAATAAGCTATTGTTTCTATACTTTCTGGAAGATATCATTACTGCAGTGGAGTTAAGGGTCAATTTTTTTTTTTTTTGAGGTTTTTACTTATTTATTTGCGAGAGAGCCAGTGAGAGAGAGAGAGCACAGAGGGAGGGGGAGAGGTAGGCTCCCCGGGGGGTCCAACTTGGGGCTGGATCCCAGGACCCTGAGATCATGACCTGAGCCAAACACACTTTTAATCACCTGAAACACCCAGGCTCCCCTAGTGGTCAATGTTAGGAAAAAGGTGTGTTTTTCTGCTCCAATATTTCTCGCTTTCTGAAGTCCACTATTCCATGTCATATATATATATCAAATATATTTGGAATATATTCCAAATATATTCCATATATTTCATGGTCTGGTTTGGTTTGGCATCATTCTGCATTTTATCCTACCCCACAAAAACATTTACTTTCTTGGCTGCCTGCTCCCTTTAGTCACTTAAGGAAATTAATCTGATGAGCTGATGTACACGAAATGGCTGAGGGAAGAAGGTGTTGTTCCTTTTGAGACCATTTGTTTCAAAATGGCAGAATTTTGGTTGCCACCAGGAAAAATATTTGAGGGCAGATGAGTGTTCAAAATCTCTCTAGTACTTCAACATGGCTTATCCTACAGCTATTTTCTTCAAAGGTATTAAATGATTTATGGCAAGCAGACTTTCAAAGATGACAGAACATGGTACACAGGAAATGGTTTAAAGAGTAAAACATATGGATGAAAATACAAGAATCATATAAGAATGGAAATTACTATCATTTTTTAAAGATTTATTTACTCATTTTAGAGACAGCATGTGCATGCACAGAATCAGGGGAGAGGGAGAGAGAAACTTCAAGATGACTCCCAGCTGATGACTCCCTGAGATCACCACCAGAGCCCAAGTCAAGAGTTGGACACTCAACTGACTGAGCCACCCCAGCACCCCAGGAAACTGTATCTTAAAAAATTTCAGGGGGCGTCTGGGTAGCTCAGTGGGTTAAAGCCTCTGCCTTTGGCTCAGGTCATGATCCCAGAGTCTTGGGATGGAGCCCCGCATCGGGCTCTCTGCTCAGTGGGGAGCCTGCTTCCTCCTCTCTCTCTGCCTGCCTCTCTGCCTACTTGTGATCTCTGTCTGTCAAATAAATTTAAAAATTTAAAAAAAAAATTCAGGAGCAGAATACAATATAGTGCTGAGATACCAAAAAGTTATTGCAAAAACAAAGGCAAAGCAAAGCTCCTACTTTATGATGACAGTCAATGTGTTTCCAGCTCTGAAATTGAAGTTTCCCCCTAGGGACAAGAGTACATGCAAGAGCAATGATGAAGAAAGAGGTACCAATATTTCTGGTTCCAGTGTTGAATAGTTCAGGGGAAATGGATAGACAGCAGAGAATGTTAGAATTCTTAATCCATGGATGATATCACTGTAATCTACATATACAAAGGATGAGTTAGAATACCTTTTACTTTCCCACCTTTAGTGAAAGACTAATGAAAGAAATAAATTAAACATATTTGTTTGTTTAAGCTACTAAAAATCTTACTTGAAGTTTGTTTACTTGAAACATACTATTACATTTTCAAATGAAATTTAAAATTGACATTTGAGTTTTCCTCCATTTTTTTTTCAATTCCAAGATTTACTTCCTGCATTGTAAAGTTGGCATTTTTAGGCTTTACTTATGATTTGTCACATAAAGGAATACTGCAGCCGTGGGTTTTGAACTAAGATGTTTTAATTAATTTGAGATGCTATTTGAAAGTGTCTGGGAAGGTCTAATGTTCCCAGAAAGTGTTTATAGTTATCTTCTAAAATTGTTTTCTTTTCTCAGATTTTGCAGAATGATACGTTGCTAAAGTCCAATAACTCAAATGTTTGGGCAACATTCATCAAGGCCGAGCAAAACCAGCCTCTGTTCTTGGCATTATCAGGATTTTCATGGAACACATCACTTCCAAGTTGTAGTTGTAAATGGCCTTGGTAGAGGCAATTTCAGGGACATCAGTTGAGATTTTGTCTTGAAACATAATGGTAGGAGATTAGAAATAATGCATTACCCCAGTAAGCCACTCTACCCGGTTTTATTAATAACACAGTTTTTATAAGGCAATTTCCCAGTGTTACATAGACAGCTAAAACCCATATGGACCGGGGTGTGAAAAAAAAAATGTGCAATTGGTATGAAGACTTGAAAATAGGAGAATTTGGGGGAAAGTTTCAGAAATATGTATATGAAAAAGGAATGACTTAGTTATAAGCATACTTAGAAACAAACAAAAAAATACAGTTAATAGAACTAAGTGTGTTAGAGTTCCAGCATCCCTGCTTACAAACTGCAGATATACTATTAATGAAAATCAAATGGTACAAGGTCTCCAAGCATGTCAAAGTGAGCTTTGTCATCATAACCTTCTATAATAAGTGTAGATTTAGGGATTTTGAAGAATGTTAGTTAGCCCCCATGCACGTCTTCAGAAAAATACATAAGCACGTAAGATGTGCATAACATAGCTCAGAGCATGCATTTTGAATAGGGTCCAAATTTGGCTGTGAAAGAGAAATACAAATTTATTAAACTATCTTCCTATTCATCCACAGAGGAATGAGCAGAAATGCCTTGTAGAAATTCTACTCATTCTACTCAAGAACATGTCATCCAACTAATGCTTTTAGGCCTCTTTCAATTACAACACTTTCTGTCCTCTAGATTTTGCTAGTAATAAAAAATGAGTATAAGTTATAAATATTTATGAAGGTATATTTTAATAGGGTTTAGGGAGAAAATTTATAGATGCATGATGTAATCTATTTCTCAGTTTTTAAATACCTGCATATTAATAATGCTGATATACCCACTGTTAATTTTAAATATCAGGCAAAGGCATATTTAGCTAATAATAAATAATCTTTTGGCCCTTGATAAGGAGGATTTTTCAAAAGCATTTTAAATTATTCATTAGGAAAATACCTTGGCATGCTAATGAAAATATGAAAATGAACTATAATTTCATCCATATATAGTTAATTTAAAAGTTCATATTTTAATTGTAGGACATATCCATGGTGAATTGAAATTTATTACAAGGCAAAAAGACTATTAACTATTTTATGATCATACTTTAGTTTATCTAGTTTATCTAAGTAAACTTAATGTACCCCAACTAATACTTGGGTGCAAGGACACAAAGATGAATAAAACTAGGATCTTGTTTCGAGTTGCTTATATTTCAATCATGGACACTGACATGTAGCAAATGGTTAGATAATGGGGAGGGGGACTCATGGAATATAGTGAGATCACAAAAAAGGAAAAATTAGTTTTGTGGGTGTCAGAAAGAAGGTGTTTATGGCAGGTTTCCTCTCCCCCTCAAAAAAAAAAAAAAAAGACTCAGAATGAATTAAGAGGATAAGACTGTTACATGTATTCCAGACAGAAAACTTCGGGATGGGGGCATCTTGTTATTCTAGGAAAACAGGTAAATCTGATTGACACAAAGCTGGAGAGGGATCAAAGAGAGGCTGAAGGTATATATATATATATATATATATATATATATATATATGAGACCTCTGTACTCTGCCCAGAAATTTTGAATTAGTTATACGAGAAGTGGGAAGTTACTGAAGATTTTTAAGTTGGCAAGTCACCTATATCTGTAGTTCTAGACAAATAGTTGTGATGCTGTGGGAAGAAGTTAGATGAGGAAAGACATGTTGATCCTGGAATATTTCAGTTTGGGGAGAAGCAATGTAGAAGAAAAATGACAGGATTTGTAGTTGGGGATTCTGAGTTTGCAATCTGGTTTAATAGTTGACTAGCAGTGTAACCTTGGGCAAATCCTTAGTCCTTTTGCATCTTACATCGTCATGTATGAAATCATGATGAATTGGACCTACCCAAATGGTTGTTGTGAGGGTTATTTGTGGAAAATTAACGTGTTTGTGCCAGGATAGTTATTAAATATTGGTTTTCTTTCCTAGAAAATTATCTCTCCACTTTAACTACTAATCTCTAACTAAAATAATAAAATTTATTCACTGTTTTAAAGCATTGTTAAAGGATACCCCATAGATGGGGAGGGAGACAAACCATAAGAGACTCTTAATCTCACAAAACAAACTGACGGTTGCCGGGGGGAAGGGGGTAGGGAGAGGGTAGTTGGGTTATGGACATCGGGGAAGGTATGTGATATAGTGAGTGCTGTGAAGTGTGTAGACCTGGCGATTCACAGACCTGTACCCCTGGGTCTAATAATGCATTATATGTTAATTAAAAAATTTAAAAGTTTTTTAAAAAGGATACCCCATAGCCACAGGTATCCATTACATGATTTAAATATTTATAATTATTACTGTCAGATATGTTTTTTTTTCCTAACAACTAAAGCCAAATACCATATAAGGAGCTTAATTTTATTTCTTCTTTTTTATTGTTGTTGTTTAGTTGTTATTACATAATCATGAACTTAACTCTGAAATCCAGCTAGACTTGGAGGGGAGTAAGGAAAATATGGAACTACTACAAGGGCATAAAGATTATAGGATCTTTCAAGCAGATGGGGGTGAGAGGTAATCTCCTGAGCTACAGAAGGAATGGTCTGGTAGCTAAGATAAAACACAAGGCAAATTTATTAGATTTGTCCATAGTCAGCAATGGTGATTTTACTGGTCTTGCCATTCCTGGACCCAAACCAATCCATGCTGCTACAATATTCCTACCTTCTCTCACCTTGCCCAACACCCCATGCTTGCCATCCAACCACTCAGTTGAAAAACTGGGAACCAGTTGTGCTGGGCCCAGCATTCACCATGGACTACATGCCAGGACCCATGTGTTTTAGGATGAAATTCTCATCATCCAATTTCTCCCCATAGATGGACTTGCTTTCAGAGCCATGATGGCATGGGAAGATACCACCCTGGCACAGAAATTCCAGAATAATCCTGTGAAAGCAGGAAACTTTATAACCAAACACTTTCTCCTCACTGCTCAAAGCAAGAGTCTTCTGCTGTCTTTGGAACTTTGCAAACAGCTCCAAGGAGACTGGGCCAAGGGATCACCATCCATGACAATGTCCAAGAACACATGGGGTTGTCCCTGGCTGTGTGGCACCGCCGGTCTAGAACAGTGGTGTCTGCAAGGTGACCTATTTCTTCTTCTTTACTTACAACAGGCAATGAAGAAAATGGTAACAATCCTTTTCTGTGAAAACTTGTTTATGGATGTGAAGATTTAAAATTTTTTCTTATAAGTTCATATTTTGGGGACTAACTTACTTATTTCCTGAATCAAAATACCTGAGTCTGGGACCTTGATATTGTATGTTTGGCCTTTTAATAATTTTTAACACACACCTGTATTTGAAATCCACTACTCTTTCTCCTCCTTCTCTTCTTAAGTCTCAGCACTTAGTGTCTACATTTAAATTCATTTTATGGATTTCTCCTGGACCCCTTTAATTATAACTCCTTTATTATTATTATTTGTAGCAGAAAGCACACAACTAAGCTAATGGATTCAGACTCCTGTTTCACAGATGGGAAAGAAATGTTTACTTAATCTTCCCCTTTATAGAGCACTTGCTGTAAAAAGGATGATTCGGTAGTCAAGAACCATTCTTTTGGAAGGGAAAATAAAAGAGGGTAGCACCTTGACTACCCTCATCTAAAATGTTGCTAACCTTGTAACAAAATAATATTTCATTACTAGTTTTTAGTTCACCATAGTGTTTAAAATGTCAACCTTATAACATGGAGTTGGAAAAGTGGCTATATTTAAAAATTTTAAATTACAACTTTCAAATTATATAGTCACAATTTGCTAAGGATCTTGAAATACTGAGCCACCTAATAACTAGGGAATCTAGGTTGTGTATTTTCCATTTATTAAAGAGTTTAAAATGAAAACGGAACTCAAATACTTAGCACAATTATCTCTCTTCCAACAGGAAATTGGGTTAGAAATGTTTAACTCAAAATAAGAATCATCCTGCACTCTTCAAACTGTTAATACTAATTATTCTTAGGGGCACCTGGGTGGCTCAGTGGGTTAAAGCCTCTGCCTTTGGCTCAGGTCATGATCCCAGGGTTCTGGGATTGAGTCCTGCATTGGGCTCTCTGCTCGGCAGGGAGCCTGCTTCCCTTCCTTTTTCTCTGCCTGCCTTTCTGCCTACTCGTAATCTCTGTCTGTCAAATAAATAAAATAAAAATCTTTAAAAAAATACTAATTACTCTTATACTTCTGTGTTTCCCTAATTAGAAAATCCAACTCTCAGACTTGCGTTTTCTAAGGTCATGATGTTTTTGGTTTGGGGACTAAAACATCTGATTCTGTAGTAATCCTATGTTGTGTCTCTATCCTGTCATCATTTGCCATTTGTTCAAGTATAATTTTTTCTAAAATAGTTTCATTTGCAAAATATATATCATCCGAATTCAATATCTCTCCAAAAGGATTTGTTTAAACCACTCTGCTTATCAATAAGCAATAGTTTGAAAATGTACCGAAACAATGGCTTACATAATGTTCCTCCCCTTTCTTTGTGCTCATAGAGATTTTCCAGGAAAGCCTGTGTTTTCATCAAAATGAAGCAAAACACTGTGTTTTATTTTTTAACTTTAAGAGTGTCAGCACATTGGGACACCTGGGTGGTTCAGTGGGTTAAAGCTTCTGCCTTCGGCTCAGGTCATGATCACAGGGTCCTGGAGCCCCGCATTGGGTTTTCTGCTCGGCAGGGAGCCTGCTTCCTCCTCTCTCTCTGCCTACCTCTCTGCCTACTTGTGAGCTCTTTCTCTGTCAAATAAATAAATAAAATCTTTAAAAGAAAAAAAAAAAGAGTGTCAGCACATACTCTTCCACCTGAGAATGCTATTTTATTATGCGTAACATGTTATATATCTTACAGAATACATCTTCTAGGTTCTAGTGATCCACTAATTAAAATGTTACTGTGTATGTAAACTGGCTTAGGTTTTTTCCAAGAATTAAAGAAAAAAATATTTCTTAAAAGGGAGGGGAGTGAGGGGAATTGCAAAAGTAGGTCATATTGCTCTAATCTTGTATTTGTGTTTTTAGAGGATGCAGACTGAATCAGAAGAGAGGCAATGCCCACAATTGTTCCGTGAATCACAATCCAGACTCACAACTGGCACAGAGTTAAGGAATGTGCAGGACTCTTATCCAAGCCATGTCTGGTATTTATTCAGGTTAAATTTTTCTTTTTTTCTTTCTTTCTTTTTTTTTACGTGAAAAGAATGCAATAAATAATACATTTTTCTTTTCACTTCCCAGTGTTCTAGTTAGACGTTCATTTGAGTTGTACTCATTTAATTCACTTTATTTCTTGACTTGGTGAGCTTAATATTCCTGGCAGGCTTTGAAAACATGGCTGAGTAAATTTATGAATGAAAATTGCCAAGTTCTAATCCTAGCCCTTACCATTATTTTTCACAGTGTTTAGAAGAAAATCAATCCTAGGTTTTTTGTTTTATTTTTAACATGGCCCTCTTATTTTCAAATCCCTGAGAAGTGTTGGATGCTGTAGTAAACATATATTGACGTGTGTAATGTTACAAAAGCTCCAAGCATGGATTTTATTAGAGTTGCAAGTAGCAGTTGAAAATGTTTATAAAAATTACATTTTTTTTCACTTTTTTGTAAGTAACCACAATGCTTTGACACACATTTATAGATTGGATAAGTTATTTAGAGAAATAAACAAAACTCTTTCTAAAAAACAAAAAGAAAAACAAAAAACACTTCATGCCTATTTCACAGTTCTCCACTCCCTTGGAAAAGAAAAATCTTGATTCTTGGCATAAAATCGTAGATATAATACCAAACTGGGCTTTTTTATCCCTTCTCACCTTCTTATTCAGTCTCCAGGACCAAACACAGCATGGAATATAAAGTATAAAACACTGTAGAATAATCTTTTTCTCTAGTTATGGTAAGGGATTTTATGACAGTCTCATAATTGCCTTAAAATGTCTTAAAATTATTTTATTTCTTAAAAAATACACAACAAACAGATATTTATATGGACTCTGTGGTGACAGAAGAAAAACTTAAGAATCATTGCAGTTTAATGTTAAAAATGATGTAAAAAATCCAAATATATACATTTATAATCTCTTCATTTTGTGAGATATTATAGATGATTTGCAAACCTTAATATCTTCTTGGTTACTTGCTGTTATGGGCTGGATTGTGTGTTGCCCAGTTCATATATTGCAGCCCTAACTCCCAATGTGACTATCATTGCAGAAAGGACTATTCAGAAGAAAATAAAGGTTAAAAAATGTCAATAGGGATGGGGCCCTTAATCTGATAGGACTGAGTTCCTTGTAAGTAGAAGAAAAGACACTCCGTGTTGTATATACACAGAGTATATGCCGAGAAGAAGTCATATGGGACACAGGGAGAAAGTGGCCATCTACAAGCTACTAAGAAATATCTCACAAGAAACCAAACATATTAAGACCTGATATTGCACTTTGAGCCTCCAGAACTGTGAGAAAATACATTTCATTTGTTTATTTAAGCCACATAGTCAGTGGCATTTTGTTATGACAGCCTGAGCTGACTAGTCCATCTGCCCACAAAGCTGGTACTAAAGCACTTCCAGTTTTTCCCAGGGATCAACTGATCCTGATGAGCTTTGTTGAGAGGGAAGCTTTCAGGGAAGAGTTTGGAGAAGCAGTTAAATGCTACTGGTTAAATTCTCTAATACACAGGAAAAGTCAAAGTCGTTTGAAGGTAGGGGAAGAATGTTGATAACTTGGCTAATTCCACTACATGTTTTCTTTATCGTGCCATTTGCTAAGTTATAAAATGTATTTACGCTATCAATGACTTCTACTTTATTGTCTGCAGCAGTCTTCATAATTAGAACTATCATTCTGAGGGTGTCTTATATACCACTCACTGAATATTCAATATTTTACTAAACATCACAGCAACTTTTTAATATAGATATTATTAACCCATTTGGCAGATGAAGAGTCTGAAGCCCAAAATGGTGAGGATTTTTCAAGATCATGTTGTTGGAGAAAATCTGTTTTGAACCAACGTGTGGCCCCAAAGCTATCACTGCAATTTATTACAATGTTTAAACAAAAGAGAAATATATAGCAAAGGCCTAATATGATTCTGATGTAGTTAATGAATATGTGACAATATTTTTTCCTCCTCTTTTTATCTTAATATTGCTTTGTTTTCTGAAGAATCTAGATTTATTCTCTAGCCAATTATACATAGGCTTGAGTTGGTTTTGTCAAAAGGACCTTTATCCATAAATGACCCTATTACAGCCACCATGGATGAAAGAAATAGAGTGTAGTTTTATATTCTTAGTACAAGTGTTTCAAGAAGTCTCACCTAGCCACACATTCTTATAAACCACTCGTAGAGCTGGCAGTGGTGAGAAAACAACTGATCACTTTGGATGCAGCGGGTGAAAACCTGCCAAGTGATATTATAGTATTAATGGTCTGACAATTAATGACAACCTTCACTGGAGTTCTTTGTGTCAACAAGAAAAAACATGATGAAATATATTACCTATTACACATTTTACTCTCTTTTTATTTAAAATTTTGAATTTTTATATAAAAACTTTGAAGACAGTTTGTTTCTTTAAATTCATTCCCTTAGCTTCCTACAGAAATTAGTGGAATCTGTTCTTAAACCACTAGCTAATAACTCTTTAAGATTCCATTAAATGTGGTTGTAACATCGTATCTAAAGTAGTTCCTCTTGGGGCTCCTGGGTGGCTTAGTCATTAAGTGTCTACCTTTGGCCCAGGTCATGGTCCAGGGTCCTGGGATTAAACCCCACATCAGGTTCCCTGCTTGATGGGAAGCCTGCCTCTCCCTCCACAACACCCTCTGTTTCTGTTCCCTCTCTTGTTGTGTGTGTGTGTGTCTCTCTCTCTCTGCCAAATAAATAAATAAATAAAAATAGTTCCTCTCTTTTTTCTCACTGATTTTTATGTTTCTGAGTTGGAGCTCTGTTCTTATTCCTTTTTGTCAGTTTAAAAGGAAAGAAGCCAAGTTCCAACTTGGCCATCAATGATTGAAAAGAAAGAATTTGAAGTCCTGGGATCAAAGAGGTATTTCAGTACATCTTAATAGATTTTTATGCTAACCTATAAACAGAACGATAGACAGGAAAATATGATTTATACACACATCAGAAAAAAATCACTTATATACTACTAATGATGCTACATTATTTTTTACATTTTAAGAAAGACAACAGAGAAGTTTTTATCTCCTTTAAGGAAAGGAATGCTTAGCAGCCAGACACATGGTCAAGTGTACGGAACATCAAAATTATAAAGTTTGGATGAAAAAGTGAAAGAGGTAATATCTTCTGATGAATGTCACCTCATGTATACGTGCGTAGGTGTATATGTGCGATTCTAGGTGCGTATGTTACTATATATCACTTGTTTCTAACAGCTGAAGAAAGTTTTGTTGAACAAGGTGGGATATGAACAACAAATCTTTTTAGTTCAGTGACAATATATTAATAAAATATTAATAAAATCAAGTTCTTAACAGAAATTTTAAACAAAAGTTTTTCTTTACCTTTTGTTTAAAGATTCTATGTTTGCCAAAATAATTTATTTTGTCAGTCTTTAGTTACTTAAAAATATCTGAGGCTTAATATTAAAAGAGCTAAATTTTACTCATAACTACATAACCTTTTATAATTGCCTTTGATATCTTTTATTGTCACTTTGGTTTAATGGATAATTAAACATTATCTTATAAAAATAAGTTCTTATCAGAATATGCACCACACACACATATAAACACACACACACACAAAGATGATGATGATGATAAAATGAGAAAGTGAGAGAGATTTTGTAAACCTAGACTGACTCTTGAACAATTACTTAGTTATTTTGGTATTAAAATTATACTTAGTAATTTAGGTTGATTAAGATGACAGGGCAAAAGCAATTCAACTGTCTACTAAATCCATCATATGACTGTGAATATTTTGAGTCTAAAAGCAGTCAGAAATTATGTGAGAAGATAGCAGTATAAACATAGCACAAGGCTTAAAAATTAATGAAAGGTCAACTGTTCAAATGGAAAACTGAGAACATATCTATGGGAGGAAGTAACGCCTCAGACAGATATTTCACCTGATGTAATTGAAGACTTCCTTATGTGACCTGAATCTACCTGACAGATTGTCACATTTTGAAACTTCTTCTTTTACATTTTTCATGTTTCTTTTCTTATCTTCGTCCTTATTGTGTTTTTGTAAAGATACATATGTTCACTTTTTCAAGTGGTTTTCTCAATGCAGTGATTTAATTTTCTATATATGAATTTGACAGCAAAGAGGAAGGGCAAATTAAAACCAAATGCATTTTTTTAGTTTACTTTTTCTTTATTTTAAATATTTCTTATTTAAAATAAAGAAATAAATATTTCTTTATTTTAGGAAAAAAGGGGGGGGGCTGTGAACTTGAGGTTTTAAAATTACTTGCCCAAGGTAACACAGTTAGTGAGTAGTGAAGCCAGGAGTGAAGGAGAGGCACTGTGGCACCAGAGAATCCATGCTCCTGACTACCTCACTTTACTATCTTTCGAGAAAAATCCATAGACTTTAGAGAAGAAACAATGTTTGTAATGATTACTAAAAGACTATTATCAATGTTTAAGGTTGAACAAAAAATGAAGTATATTCTAGGCTAAGGCATTAGTGTGTGTACCGGAGAGCACAATGCAGTCACAGAACTCCGGATTGTTTAAAATTAGACTATAGAATGAGCAGAAGAGAGGTATGCGATTCAGCCACAGGTGGGAGGAGCTATGCATGGTGGTGTCACAGATCATGATGAAGAGCTAGGAATCCAGGGTTTAGATGGTAGGCCACAAACTGAATATTTTGGGGGTGAAGAGAAACAAAACCAAAAATAAGCATTTAAGGAACATTTTTTGATCTATGGCAGGTGTCCGCAAACTTTCTTTTTTTTTTTTTAAACAAGGGCAGATAGTAAATATTTTAAGCTCAGTGGAAAAGAAGTAAGTCAAGGATATTATGCTGATCCTTGAACTAAGGAGAAAAGAAAAAACTGAAATAAGGCAACAGTTTCTGGTAAGGTTGATGTTAATTGTGGCCAAGAATCAATATTGGATCAAGAACCTATTGGAAGTTTGCATTTCAATATTTTGTGATTGACTGAATATGGAACTTAGAAAAGAAGGAAGTGTCTGAAGATTGTTTAGAGGGTATATTTTTCCTCTCTTCCCACCTGCCCTAAGAATGCGTGCATATACACAGAAGAACACATGTACACACACACGTTTGGAATGAAAGATTGGGAAGATAATAAAATTAGTTCTCATTGATTTCACTTTGACTCTTGTAAAAGTTTCTCGGATGCTTCTTCTGATACACCTCTTTTCTGCCCTGGCCTCAGTGATGCTGAGTTTTCTGCCAATCTCTGAAAACTACAGTATGTGTGGTTTAGGATGATAACCACTTCCACATTCACTTATACTGAGTCAAATCACAGATAATAAGATGAGTCAGCAAGCACAAACACTACTTTCAAGAAACTTGGCAATGATAAAAGTAATACAAAGTAAATAAGGACATTTTTAATAAACTAGCAAACTACAAATCCAGAGATGCTTCCAGTAAGAGTATCAGTTTGCTGTATGAAATTATAGCTAACTGGAATAGAAAACAAAAATGCATGCACACACACACACACACACACAATTATCTTCTTTAATTGTACAATGAATTATTGGAGAAACTCATAGGGATCAGGACAAAAACAGAGTTTTGCAATAGTGGCTCTTGTTTTTTCTGAGTGACCTAGAGCCTGGCCTTGTTCATATTAGAGTTTATGAAACTTGAACCCTAAGCAAGATAGAATGCTAAATCAGAGATGCCAGCACTTGGCATGTATTCTCAAGGGCCACTAACTTCAGAGCGTGAACTAAAAATATAAATCCTGATCCACAAGGAATTGGCAGAAAAATACTTGCTGATCTCTCTGGAGAGACCTCTGCTAAAATTATGCTGGAAAACCCTCTGAAATGAGGTGTTCCTTAATTGACATGATACATATAATCTTCCCAACTTAAATATCATTGTAATTAAGTCTGGAAAGCTCAGTGTCCCCCATTCATAAACACCTTTAAGAGTAATCTACAGGAAGCCATAAGGAGGAAGCAGAAAACAACACATTAAGCAGTGAATCGGCAAATGTCTTATGACAGCTCTGAACTTCCAGTAATTTTAAACATCTCTCACATGGATACAATCTTTCTAGTGATTTGGAGTCTATGGAAGGTGAAAAATAAAGCATGTTCCTGACAACAACTCAACTTGTTGCCAATCCACCTAGTGTATGATTGTCATTCTTAGTCAAAGTTGTGAAAGAGGAGACTTCCTATCTAGAAGTCATCTTCTGTCTTTTCTTCACTGGCATTGTCATCATAACTTATCCAGATCACTGTCAGATTTTCTTACACATCCTCAGCTTTTCCTGATGATTTAAGTCAGTAAATCTTAACATCAGCATCAGTATAAGCTGGTATAATGGGTTAATTGTGTCCCCTCCCAATATTCATGTGTTGAAACCCTAATCCCCAGTACCTCAGAATGTGACCATATTTGGAGATAGGGCCTTTAAAGAGGTATTAAGTTAAAATGAAGCCATGAGAATGGGACCATAACATATCCACTTTAACCGGTGTCCTTCTAAGAAGTGTAAATGATAGATAGCAGAAAGCTATATGCACAGAGAAAAGAGTTTATGAGGGAACATCAAAAATGCATTCATCTTCAAACCAATGAGAAAGCCCTCAGAAGAAACATACCCTAACTAACACCTTGAATTTAGACTTCCAGCCTCCAGAACTATGAGAAAATAAATTTTTGTTGCTGAAGTCACCCAGTCTGTGGTATCTTGTTATAGCAGCCCTAGCGAACCAATACACTTGGAAGCTTATTAGAAATGCAAATTCTTGAGTCCACACAGAACCTATTGAATCAGAAATTCTGGAGATGGACTCCAGCAATTTTATTTTACCAAGATTCTCAGATGGTGCTGATACATACTAAAGCTTAAAAATCATTGATTTATTCATTACTGAGGAATGAATTAATATGATATGATCCCCAACTCAGGTCATCACACTAAAATTCATAAGGGGTCTCATTTCCTTCTCAGTATCACCACTTATTTCTCAGCACTTACACATCAACAAATGTTCATAGGGGGGTCAAGTACTTATTGACACCCAGGCGTTTATGGAGAATAAAAACATTTATATAAAACACTCCAACATCCAAAGGCAAAGATTTACTAATACAAAAAAAAAAAAGGAAGAACGAGAAAATATAATAAAAACTAATGCAACACCTAAACTGCAGGGGGGTGTTTTATATTAGTTTCCTCTGTATTTGGAGACTGACACAGGAGAGGAGAGGCTGGGGGATGGAAGTGGTTTAACTTGGTAGGTAGTCTATACTTTTTTACATTACATTACGTTAAGGAGAAGCAGCAGTGTACTAGTGGAAGGAATGAATAATGTAGCTTCTGCAAGCAGTTGTAAGAATAAAAGAGAAGTGAGAACCAACAGAAAGAGCTTCCAACATTCAAAGATGGAAAAAATTTGAGTGAAAAAAATAAACTAGTATTGATTATGGTCCAAAGTATAAAATAAAATATCTATGAATCCATACTGATATAAATAAATAATTGAATGAATAAATAAATAAACATGGAACAACAGACAAATCTCCCATGCAGAAGAATTTAAAATAATTTGTGTAGCTACTGTGCACTCAAGCAGGTGGAGCATAACTCCCTACTCCTTAAGTGTGGGCTCTCCATAATGACTTCCATTCAACGATGACAGTGTGGAAAGGGAAAATGAGTTATTTCTGAGCTGCTTGACAAATTGACAAAAAATTAGTCAACTGATCAAGATTAACACCAACAGTGATGTCATATTGACAGTAGGTACACTTACTATGATATGATAAGATGGCCCTTTACCTGTATGTTCTTCCAAAAAACTGTAACCCAAGAATAATCATGAGGAAAACATCAAACAAATAACAACCAAAGGATATTCTATCAAATATCAGATCAGTATTTTTCAAAACCATCAAGATCACCAAAATGAGAAGTCTCAGAAATTATAACCGCCAAGAGGAGTTTAAAGAGAAATGAAGACCAAAAGTCACGTGATAGCCTGGATAGGATCATGTAAGCAAAAAAGGACATGAGGTTAACATCTAAGGAGACTTTTTTTTAATTGGGAAATTTGAGTGAACCATAGCTTTAGTTAATAATAATGTACTGATATGGGTTCATTTATTGTGAAAACTGTACCATATTAGTGTAAGATATTAATGATAATAAGAACTGGGTGTGGTACATATAGGAACTGTCTATGCTGTCTGCAATTTTTTTCTGTAAATCTAAAACTATTTTAATGTAAAATATGTATTAAAAAAGAGAACAAAGAATTTAGCACATGAAATTGTTTTGCAAACAGGAAAGCAGTGTATGAAATTTAAGGGATTCTTTTTTTTTTTTTAAAGACTTTATTTATTTATTTGACAGAGAGAGAGATCACAAGTAGGCAGAGAGGCAGGCAGAGAGAGAGGGAAGGAGGCTCCCTGCTGAGCAGAGAGCCCGATGCGGGACTCGATCCCAGGACCCTGAGATCATGACCCAAGCCGAAGGCAGCGGCTTAATCCACTGAGCCACCCAGGCGCCCCAATTTAAGGGATTCTTAATATCAAGTGCCACAAAAAATTAAAAACAAAAATGTCATAAGCATGAGGAAGAGAGAGGTCCAGAGAAGTCTTCATGGGGAGAAGTGGGGGAACTAGAGGAGTGGCTATTTAATAGTTGTATGACCTTGTACAGAAAACTTAGTATCTTTGAGGTGTCATGTCATATAACTTTGTTCATGTCTAATTTGGAAGGATACATTTTAGAGAAAGCATTTGAGAATTGCATATAAAATTTGAGGTGATGCTATTATTGTGATTTTTAATTTTTTTAAGATTTTATTTATTTATTAGTTAGAGAGAGAGAGAGAGAGCACAGGCAGAGAGAGGCAGGCAGAGGCAGAGGGAGAAGCAGGCTCCCTGCCAAGCAAGGAGTCCGATGTGGGACTCGATTCCAGGACGCTGGGATCATGACTTGAGCCGAAGGCAGTCGCTTAACCAACTGAGCCACCCAGGCGTCCCATCTATTATTGTGATTTTTAAAATGTTGTTGTTAACATTATTAAAAACCCCAATGGAAAAGTAGAGTATTTGATGAGTGAATCTGGGAAAAAGGCATACATGTAGGGAAAATTAAACAAGTCTGAAGGAAGAAGGGCTTAAAGGGCAATGATAAGTCCATTCTGGCTATTTTGGATGAATTCTATATAGTCATCCTTAACTGTATTCATTAATTTATTTGTAGAAATTTTACATTCTATATTTAATATTTCTAGAATTAATTTATGCATATAATGGGAGGTATGTGTTCTTGGACATCATCCTTACTGTTGTGTGAAGAAGGCATGGGAAGGGACAAGATTGAAGGTAGAGGGACCATTTCAAAGCCTGAGATGAATACAAGAAATGAATTAAGTCTCATTCACATTTGTGGCAGAGGAATCAGAGAACAACTAATGGATTTGGAATATATAGGAGGTAGAATTGGTGAGATTTGGTAATGCATTGGATTGGAGTGTGAGGACAAATCCAAAGTCAAGAGCAAATACTAGGTGGTGTCATTTACTGAGATAAGAAAGAAAGGAGGAGGAAAAAAAAAGCATACACAGAAATACAATATGTGTTTTTAGATATGTTGGGTTTGAAATGTTTATAGGACATTCAGGTAGAACTGTCTACTATGTACTTTTACCAATAGATCTATGTATGAGAGAATGTTACCAGCTAGAAATATACACATGGGAGCCTGTGAACACATAGAATAACTAACAATTGAAGTTTGGATAATGGAGAGGATCATCCTAAGAAGCTAATAGTGTGAGACGAAAGAAAACCAGGTTCTGTGAGACAAAATCATTGCGTAGCCATTCTGACTTGTGTGAGGTGGTATCTTATTGTGGTTTTGATTTGTATTTCCCTGATGCCAAGTGATGTGGAGCAATTAACAAGTCAGGAAATGACAGATGCTGGAGAGGATGCAGAGAAAGGGGAACCCTCCTACACTGTTGGTGGGAATGCAAGCTGGTGCAACCACTCTGGAAAACAGTATGGAGGTTCCTCAAAAAGTTGAAAATAGAGCTACCTTATGACCCAGCAATTGCACTACTGGGTACTTACCATAAAGATACAAATGTAGTGATCTGAAGGGGCACATGCACTCAAATATTTATAGCAGCAATGTATACTGGAATGGAATACTATGCAGCCATCAAAAGGAATGAAATCTTGCCATTTGCAATGACGTGGATGGAACTAGAGGGTATTATGCTTAGCGAAATAAGTCAATCGGAGAAAGACAACTATCATATGATCTTCCTCATATGAGGAAGTCGAGAAGCAACATGGGGAGTTTGGGGGTAGGAAAAGAACAAATGAAACAAGATGGGATTGGGAGGGAGACAAACCATAAGAGACTCTTAATCTTACAAAACAAACTGAGGGTTGCTGGGGAGAGGGGGGTCAGGAGAGGGCTGTGGGGTCATGGACATTGGGGAGGGTATGTGCTATGGTGAGTGCTGTGAAGTGTGTAAACTGGCAATTCACAGACCTGTACCCCTGGGGCTAATAACACATTATATGTTCATAAAAAATAATAATAATAAAAATTTTAAAAAAATCATTGCATAGATAAACCTTGACTCCTGATTAAAGCCTCATCTATTTAGCATCCACAGTATTGTCCCATTCAGTTTTGTCAACCTCATCTCATTAGTTCTCACATGAAGATGCAACCTAAGCCAGACAAATGTGTGTCAAACAAAAATGTCATCTTCTTATCCCTTGGCCCAGCATTCTGCTCTGTCCTCTTGGAATGCCAGCATTCTTCCAGCTAGCAGTTCCTTTATCTATTCACATTTTTATCAAGACAACCATTTAGTAAGCGGAATCTCATTGAGGTGATTCCGTAGAAATGGCACTGGGCTCTTCAGAACCCTTTTCATACAGCCACTTCAAACCACCTCAAACTCAATAATGTCTCTTTCAAGCTCACAGTCCCTCATGCTTTAGGGTTACCATTGACTCTCAGTTCATCTGTACTGCTGGAACACTCAGGTAACACTTAACTCCATTCTGCTTTTTACTGTTCTTCATTTCTATGCATGTATGTATGTCTTTAGGTAGATTTTAAATACCTAGACAGCTGCAACCCCCTCCTATTGCTTACATCCCCTAGCAAACTGTCTTGCCATTAAGACTTTGTTGTTTCACTGGTTAATTTCCTGACTAAAACAAACAAACAACAACAAAAACAAGTTTTGCTCACTGAGAAAAAGGGAGAAGCATCTACAAGCTTGAAAGGGCTGTTTGTAAGAAACAAGTTTATAATGTTTTTTATTTTTTCTGATGGTGATTGAAATGGTGATGCTATTAGCGGGCTACATTCCTTTGTTAGCGAAGAGTAGAAATAAAACCTGTTTTTACATGACAAAACATATTTTCTATTTTTAGCTTATTGCACATAAAAATAGGGTTAGTCATTTTAAAACTGTGTTTTGTTTTGTTTTTAATTTTTCTTCCAATAATCACAATATGTATAACACCTTTTGGTTGTATACTTTAGGAAGATTTTCTGTGTCTGACCTGATGGCAAGGTGCATTTTCCCTGCCATTAACAGGTTTAGAGAGACATGGCCATCAATTTCTAACTTCAAATCAGTCAGTACATACTCAGAAAACTCTCATATATGAAACACCCTATGGCCCTGACTTGGTACAAGAAATGGTTGGTCATAGAAACCCAACCCCTTCCCAACAAAAAATGAACAATATTTCTCTTTTGAAATGTCTCCAAACTGCTCCCTTGCAGTCAACCAAGGATACCTGGATGCCTCCAATACCAACGTTCTCCAAACCCTGTTTTAACAGAATAATCGCTGCAATTAGAGAGGCTTTATCAATATTTCCTTTTTTGATTTCATAAAATGTACTCTCCTTGCTAATACCTCTGAACCACTGCAGCAGAAGGCTTCCCTTGCCACACTTATTTGTGAATAATCATTAATTGCCACCTTTGTGTCAAACTTATTTTGTCTTTGATGCAAACGTAGTAAGAAAAGTTAGTGTGCTATACTGCATCTTATTTTAAATCATCCAAGTTAACTTTAATACAAATAGTTGAGAAATCATAATTCTTCCTAGAAAATATTTTGACGATCCTTTAGGTTAGGGAACATCTTGTTATGCATTCATCAAGGTGCATTCGGGGTGTCTATTACATATTGGATTAGGACTAAGTTCATAGTTCTCTAATCATTTGCAACACAGACAAAATATTATGGTGACATTTTCCTTATACTATATCCTGATGTTCCTGAGAATATCTCTGGAGCATTTTCGGCCTTTTGATGAGCCTGGTTACAGCCTCAGATAATGGTTTTCTTTTTGTCTAGAGATTGGTTTCCAGGCTAAACCTTTAATTTTGTAGCAATTGAAAGGTGAACACCTTCTGTTAAGCAAAAGAAGAACTATAGTGTGGTAATAAGAATCCACTGCGCCTCCACTGGGTAATGTCTAAATATAGGGATCTTGACATGTCAGTTGCCTGGTGTAGAAGTTAATATGGAAGAGTTTAACACACATTTATTCTTTTTGTTTTCTCTTGCTTTTCAATTGTATCCCAAACAGCAAACTGTTAACCTTTCAGGGCCTAATCTATAATTCGTATTCTGGCCAAATGCTGATTTACTTGACTGAAAGTCATGCTGATGTAAGGAGCAAAGGATCAGGCATTTAATGGATACATAACAAAAAGCTCAACTCCGTGAATTTAAATCCATTTTACATTAGAAGAACTTATGATAAGTTTATGGCAATAAAATGTCAAGATGTTAATAAGAATTGGCATATTCCCATGTGATTAAATGACAGAATTACAGCCCCAAATGCCACCTTTTTGTTGAAAATGTAAGAAACACATTGAACAGATGCATTCAGAAAGATAATCATTGTAAAGACATCTGTCTACACCCTATAAATTATTCCTTATAAAGTCATTGGTAATTTATCTCTCTACAATGAATCTTAGGCCACTTTGAAAATACGGCATCAGAAGAGAGTAGAGTTTTCAAACAAGCTTCCTCATTTGCTTTTAATGGTGTTCCCATCTGAAAAAAAAATGGACAACCTTGCAGATACTATTACATTATTTGTTTTTAATTAAAACCTTCAATATATAAAATATAGATACTCCTTCTGTATCTTTTGATGGGCACAGACTGATTTTAAAAGTGTATAGTCTTTCCAAATTTATTTTTCTAAGACTTTATTTATTTGAGAGAGGACAAAGAGAGAGCACATAAGCAGGGGCAGAGAGAGAAGAGACACCTCACTGAGCAGGGAGGATCCCGGGATCATAACCTGAGCCGAAGGCAGACGCTTAACTGACTGAGCCACCCAGGCACCCCAGTATAGCCCTTGCTAATTTAAATCAAGGGGATTATTTTTATTATTCAGTGACTCCACAAATCTGCCCTCTGCTTTCACTGTTTACAGTTTGTGTATTCACCATTTATTGCTTTTAGTTCTTACTACTTCATTAAATTATAAGCTCCATGATGTCAGGAATCTTGATTTACCCTTCACAGTGTCTTACAGAATCTACCAGAGAATTTAACACAGAATTATATTTTTTAAGTAGAATGATTAATTAGATAAAGGAATTTTAAAATATAAATAAGTCCTTTGGCACTGTAATGGTATATTTGTGTTCTTACTTACATGTTTATATAAGAGGCTCCCTACTACTCATTTGTTTGATTTTACATGCTAGGATGTTAGTTTTTGAAGAGGATACTTCCATTCTGAACACATCTATGTTTACTTGATTTCTAGCCAGTTAGTTTATTTTAAAAGAGTCCAAATGCTTGATATGCTGTCCATACAACATGGAATTAAATGTTTAATTTTCCCCACTACTTTCTAATTGACAGTTGTAGATTTGTGTGGACACAATCTGACCAACCCCATCAGGTTAACAGAGCCATCAAAAGAGGCCTAGTCGGGACCCAGAATCCTCCAAGGCCATTGTCTGATGATTAGCACAGAACAGTTTGTTGCAGATATTGTCAAGAGTCCTCTCCACTCCCTCAACTCAATTTCTCGCTTCATTGCTTTGAACCCCTATGGGGCAGCAGCAGTTTAAGGGATGTCAACAAGAATACTCTTGTTCTCTCAGGAATTCAGTACAAGAGGATAAACAGCTACACAGCTGGGCAAACTAATAGGTATAGAAGTGTGTGACTTAGTGTTTAATAAATGCATGAGCATTTTACAAGACCTAGTGGACCTTCCTCAGAATTACTGAATTCGATTGATATATAAAGAGTTTACTTGAGGCAATTTTTGCTTAAATACACTGTTACAGATTTTTTTATTAAATGTGACAAACATCATGTGGAGTTAATTAAGAACCCACAGATAAAGCCATATTTTGTCAAATATTTCCATAAAAATATCAAAAAAAATTTTTAAAGAAATTTCAGAGAAATGTCTCAATTTTATTCTATTTTATATATGTGTGGCAGTGTTTATGAGTAGTTTAGGGTCCACAAATACAGAGGGCTCTACATTTATTTTCTGTACTCCTTTCAATATTGATTTGTTTAGATAATGAGTGCTGTCCTAAGGGCTCTTCATCCTTTAAATAAGGAATGCAGAACAGCAAACAACCTATGACTTGAGGAGTGAAAATTTATGGAATGCAAATTTGCTATTTCTATTCTAGAGTATAACAATTTATCTGGCGGAGCACACAGCTATTATATCCAGCCATTGAATGGATATTATTTTAATGTCACAGAAATTTTCACCTGAACCCATAAGAGGCTCCAGTGGTTTAAATGAAAAGCAGCATGGCTGATTACTACTTCTGCACCAGATCCGCAAAGAGATGATCATGGCCATACAACTGGGGCTGGGCTTTGTTCTATGAATTGTGGCGTGAGACCCATACTCACGTCTTTTAGACAGGGTTCATTACTCAGATCTCAACTACCATTAATTTTTCCTCTTTACTTGTAACAGTAGTGAAACTTATCCTGAAAGATGCAGGATATATGACTAATTGAAAAACAGGTAGAATGTGTTAAAATCTCCATAGGAGGCTCTGCCTTGGAGAACAACATTGAAATTAAAAAATTAAAGTGACAGCATTCTTCCACTGCCACTTCAACTGTTAAAACTGCCTTTCAAAAATATAATAAGAGTGTTGATTCCAAAATATGAAAAAGCATCTATTTTATCAATTCAAAAAAAGTATTTTTCAAACCACAGCTGGTGAATATTATGTGAATACTATTTTATACTAATTAAACCCACTGGCAGCAACAGATTCCTTTTCTCTGGAATCATTGCTAAAGCCTATTTAGAGTATTGGAACATTTTATGAGGTCAGGAAGAATTAGACTGTATATTTTTAGTTTCTTCACTCCTTACACGCTATTACCATTACTGATAAAGTCACATAGACAAGTCTAAAATACTTAAGGCAACTTACTTATGACTTTTGTTTACTAGTGTGTAGGAAAGAAAAAACAAACCTTAAAGCTTCTTAAACTACAGTTCCCTCCTCATTTTTAGAACAGTTTTGAATTGGGTCGATTCCTGAAATTAGGAAATCGCCTAGGACCAGCCTTAAGCAAAATTTTTGATAAATGTAAAGCTTTTCTCTTGCTCTCCTTTCTCCTTTTCTGATACACTTTTCCAGTAACTAGTCATTTCTTCCCCTACACAGTTTTTATGCTTCTCCAAACCCAGGCCTAATTTCCTGTGATGGGCTCCATTTTCTGAAAGGACCACTCCTTCCTTTTGCTGCTTATGACCTTCATTAAAATGTTCATGTTTTGAAAATATGTTTCAGTGAGTCAGTAATTGGATTGAAAGTAATTGGATTGAAAAGTGAGTAAAAAGCAAATAATCTCTTGAAGTGTTTGAATTTTTAAAAAATTCAGGTCAGATTTTTTGTTTTTTTTCCACAAATGATCTCGCAGCCGCATGGGTAGTAACTCTTTTACAGAATTGAACTAAATTACTTTTTAATGTCCCTTCCTCCACAAGATACCAGAAGAAAAAATAATAAAGTGAGCTATTGAAGAGTTTGTGAACATAGTTAGGATAGAAGGCCAGATGAAGTTTAATAGGCATCTATTATAATTCTCAGACAACTACCCAGGTGCCTTCTCATGAAACCATCCCTCCTGCCTGGTGTTTGGTGATAAAAAAAAAAAAAAAAGAAGGACATGAAATAGGAAGTAGTCAAATTTTGAACTAAGAAAATGAAAGTGAGTAATAAAACAGTAAAACTTCATCAGAACACAAATAGTCCTCATTTAAACATAAAACATTTCAGTCTTGAATTACTAAAGCCTTGTTTTATCTAGGTTTTAAATTTGGATTCCAAAGATAGGACTTCTGCTCAAAAATGTTTAAATGCTTCTCAACAATGTTAAAAGTGTCTATTTATCATATTTTTTCCACACTACGTTCAAGGTGTAGAGAGTGATCCAGCTCAATTTAATGTTAACAGTGGTTTATTCGTATTAATGGACATTTTTCACAGTAAGGAAACATAAATTCAGGGATTACAAAATAAATATTAGTGCTTAAAAGCTTATTATTTAACGTCACAGCTGTTGTAACACTTTAAGTAGGGAATAGTGTTACAAGGGAATAGTAAAATTTTGTACTAGTAAATCTGCCATAGATTAGTGATACAAATAGTACATTATAGCTTTTTAGACATGTGAAATAGCAAACCTTTGACACTACTGATGAATTGTAAAACCAGAGCACTGTATCTCATATAAAATCCACAGTTGAGGGGCGCCTGGGTGGCTCAGTGGGTTAAAGACTCTGCCTTCAGCTCAGGTCATGATCCCAGGGTCCTGGGATCCAGCCCCGCATTGGGCTCTCTGCTGGGTGGGGAGCCTGCTCCCCCCCTCCCCCGCCTAATTGTGATCTCTGTCTGTCAAATAAATAAATAAAATCTTAAAAAAATAATCCACAGTTGAATTGCTTTGTTTATGTATTTTTCAAATCTTTATACCCTACCCCTGCCCATGCTGTCCTGCTAAGCACAAGACATTCATGCTTACATTTGCATGGAGAAAAGGAAATTTGCAATTTGAAATCATAATTTTCTTTGATTTCTATGAAACACTGGAATTAAAATAGTTCCCTATAGGTCTGGGTAAATAAACATTTGGTTTGTTACTTAGCTTCCAGTTTTCTGTTTTTGCAAAAATAAATAGATAAATAAATAAATCGGAATTCTTTGTGTTCTAAACAATGGATTAATCATGCATAAAAATACTTAGTAATATATGAGAATTATTGTTTAACTATACCTTGGTGTTAGTTCAAAGTTGCTTTTTCAAATACTGTATTAAGAACTTCCCAGAAGAATTTATTTAGCATTTTATTTGTTTGGGAATACTATCACATACTAAATTAGTTATCAAACCTATGACTTAATTGTTTGATAGTATTTTCACATCTTTTGTACTATTATAAATGGTTTGTACTGTGTAATGCATTGAGTTTTCGTCCATTATAAAATAGAAACTAAAAGTTTTTAAAGCTGGAGCATCCTAAAATCATCACATGTAAAGGAGCACAGTTCTTTAGTTAGACAAGTTGGATTTCATTCTACTTCTGAATCTTTTAACTTTTTACGACTCTATTTTTCTTTCGGCTGTTACATGAGAAAAATAATACCTATCTTAGGTCTTCTAGCGTTATTGGAGATTTTAAAAATATAATGTGTGAAGAGTTTTTGTGAAGTGCTCACAAAAATTAGCATCCCTGCTGTCCCATTAGAAATAAGATATGAAAGGAAGTCACTCCCTGTCAGTGCTCAATATTAATCTAGAGCTAGCAGTGCTCAAGACACTATTTGACAGCAGTGACCAAGGGAGGTGGAGCCTTCCACCAAGAAGCTTACATTAAGGTGAAAAGGTCTAGAGATACACAGACTACAATAAAGATAAAATGTATCTCAGTGAATAACAAATGTTATATATTAGGTAAAAATGGAGTGGTGTGTCTATTTATTAATGTCTATGAATTAAATATATTACTTACTGGTTTGGATAAAGCCACCCAAGATACATCACTTTGCACTTTGGTGGCCTGAAATTATATGCTGCTAATCTCATCTATTCCTACATGTTTTTACATAAAGAAATGAGTGATTTGAAATTCTCTGTGACATATCTATGAATGTCATCACACCTTTTCCCCGTGTTTTATAACTGAGGACTTATGACTTCTGACTCACTGTGTCTAATCCCGCAAGGTTAACACACTACTCACATTTTACTAAATATCTAGCATGATTAAAATCTTTTTTTTTAAAGTATAATCTCCTTTTTGTTTATTTTTTCCAGAGGACAGTTTTTCTTCCATTCTTAAGGACTTAACTCCTTACATGGACTTTGGTGGAGGTCATGGAGTAGTACCCCCCGGGGCCTAAATTGAGGTGGAGGGTTAGGTCCTTCTTGCCTTCACCAGAGCAATTCCTGACAGTGTTGCTGGGAATGGCACATCTCACACAGTACTAAAGTTTCACATACAGCTTGGGAAGTACATAGGCCTCGAAGAAACTTGTGCTTTGGAAATTCCCCTGATGATGGTGGCCTCTATTATGGTCTGAATAAGAAACTTCTTAATAGCCTTGGTCTTGGGCACACAATGGGCACAGCTAGTGCAGTGAATAGGCTGCAAGTGACCAGGACCCTTTTGGGCACAACCATTATTCCCTCATTTCTTGGTCATCTTGGAAGCGTGACCCAAGACAGTATTTAAAATATTTAAAATAAAGATTCCTTCTGGATATAACTTGTAATATTTATAATATTTATTGGAGTGACGGCTATGGAATCAGGACTAATTCTCTCTGTATCTTTTACCAGAGAATGTTGGAAGACTTTTCCCAAATTCACTCATTCACACACTGTTACATATTTAAGAGGTCTCCTAACTAATAACATCAGGGACAGAAAGAAAAGTGAGGGCCAGACACAGACATTTGGTATGATTTGTTAGCACCTAAGAAACAGAGACTATAAGAATTCCAGTAAGAAAAATATGATTTAAGTTTGCCAGAAATGAGATCACCTGCCTTCTGGGAAGATTCATAGCCTGTTGCTACACCTGAAGAATATGTTTTGGAGACCTAATCAGTTATCCTGGATAATTCATGCAAAATAAATGAATAAGAAAGGAAATAAAACTCTATACTGTGTCAGTTGATAAATTGTTCAACAGTCCATCTGGGAAAAAGGCATACATATAAATCAATTGGAATTTGTTATACCTTGTCTTTAAATGTGACTTTATAATACATATCCAATAAATTATAAGTGATGCTAAATATGATCCATTTGTAAAATTTTTGTCATAACTTTAAAAATTAAACTTAATATTATATTTTTTAATATTTTTATTTGAAATAATAACATTTGGGGGATGGACCAAAATATATAGCATTTTTCTTAAATTTCTCATTTTGTTATATTATTTCATCCTTTCCTCATACAACTTTTATTGGTCATTTAATTCATATTTGTAAAGGAAACTTCCCTATTAGGATTTTTTTAGAAACTAACATCAAGAAAAAAATGATCTGTCTAAAATTTTGCCTTTCCTCAAGTATGTACTCAAAAATCATTTTTGCAGGCTCAGCCCTCCGCTTGCCAAAGGAGTTGTACCCTAATAAATCTTATTTTGTGATTATAATGTGACAGAAGTTCAATACAAAGAAAATTTGAGCCTCATAAAAATCAAATCTATAGTGAGGAGATGAAGATAGTCTTGTAAATGGCTGTACACACAAAGAAAAATGCTGGAATACTTCAACAGCTTTTTGACTCTTGTTTTTAAAGGTAACATCTTTGCCAAACAGTTTCCTCAGCAAAAAAGGAAGTGCATATTGTAGGATTGGGGCTTTTTTTTTCCCCACTAATCTCAAATCAACTAAATGATTTTGCCCCACTTTGTCTTCATCCTTCTGCATTTCAAATACAAGTATTTTCATTTTTACTTGCAAAATAAAAATTCAATGAATAAGATTCCTTTTTAAGGAAAAACATATCAGTTCTTTCTAAAAAAATTAAAATAATAATAATTCTAGTTAGATTCCAAAGCTTAGTAATGGATAGTAAAATCCACCATTAATTATAAAACTTCATTTTTATTCTTCAACTCTATAATTTTTTTACTTCTCTGCAATAAGAATGAAAATATCCAATGTTTGACAATAGCAAAATAGAATAGAGTTCTAATGATTTATATAATGCATGTATCCCTTCCTCAATGTTGAGAATGAATCCAAAAGGATAAATTGATGACTTTGAGGACACAAAAAGATAAATACTATTTTTTTTTTTAGATTTTATTTATTTGCCAGAGAGAGAGCAAAAGATGGGAGGGGAGGGACAAAGAGGCTCCCTGCTGAACAAGAAACCTGATGTGGGACTTGACCCTAGGGCCCTGGGATCATGACCAGAGCTGAAGGCAGACACCTAACTGATTGAGCCACCCAGGTCTCCCAAGATAAATACTATTTAAATAAATTCTATATTTATATGTACTTATGAAACTCATAATTATGCCCTAGTTAATCTATGGGGTGAAAATGAATTTTTACATAAGCCATTTACTTAATGCAATGTTGTACACCTGCTGAATGAAGGTTCTAAAGTTATGATGTCTATTTAAGGGATGTGCCATAGAGATGCTATCAGGTACATTTTTCTTCCTGTGGAGGTTCTTGAACAAATCTTGACACTGAAATGGTTGAGATATTTCATTCAAAATTAATATTGTTTGCCATCATGTAATGTATTTGTGGCTTTAACACCACAAGATATGACAATATGTCCCAAAGAGAACAGGTCAGAAAATGTGCTCCACCTCAGATACACTTGGGTGAATAGGATGGTGGTAAGAAAATAAACTTGAAGTACCTCATCTACACTCTAGGAGAGTTATTGCAAAATTCCAGGGAGAGTATAAATAGTCTGAGTCAAGAAGCTTCATATAGCACAATGTGGCCTTGTAAATTATACTAATGGGGTGATATGGTGACAGAATGTCAATGAAAAAGGAAAAAATAATTAAGAATCAGAATATTAAAGGTGGAAGTCTTTAGCAATTATCTAGTCCAACCTGCTCATCTGAAAGATCCAGAACCTGAAACCAACAAAGGAAAATGGAATCTCATCATCCCCTCAAGAATACTTACTATTTTATTGACCATTTATTATGTACTAACAACTTGCTAAACACTAAACACAGCACTGTCAAATAAGAATTTTGCAGAGGAGAAAACTGAGGCTCATGAAAGTTCATGTAAGCTGCCCAAGGTCACACAGCTGTTAGGGTGCAGTTAGGATGCAGTCTGGCCCTGCTTGACTCCTAATCTTATAATCTTTTTATAATTTGGTTGTAATGCAAATTTCTGTAGCACTCTAATCACACAGCTCCTGTGCTACAGCACTCAGTGACACACGTGGGTTAACGTATGACTGACCCACCTGATTCATACTTGGGCTTATGCACTAATGTGAGTGATTTTCCTCAAAAGCCACAGTCAGGTGGAGTTATTAAGCAAAACAAAGAAAAAGAAAATTAAACACAGACATTCAGGTAGCAAGCAGAAATCTCGTCACTAATTACAAGCTCATTTTAAACAAAATTGCCCTATGTATTAATTATAACATTATACCAGTGTTGAAACCAAATAAAGTGACATTCTATCTCTGCTCTTTACCAGATAAACTTCTACATTTTATCTCATTGATGGATTCTGACGGAAAACTGTTTTCTATTAAAACTAGGATCTTTACCTTTCTTTTGTTTGGTGGAATTTAAACAGAATCAAAACATATTTAGAAAAAGTAAAGTATATTTCTTTCCTATGGGTAAAAATGGTTTAGTTATTTCTCATCAAATTTGAGTGAGATCAGTCAGATTGACTCCCATTTGCTGACAAGAAAACGGGAGCACTAAAATTCAAAGAATCTTCCTATCTAATAGCTCCCAGAGACGTTAAAGGTTATTTAATCAGCCACCTTATTTTTTGGATGAAGAAACAGGCTCGGAGTGATGAACAAATTATTTTCAATTATTTTCACTCACAATTGTAGTTAGTTATAGAGTTATTAAATGACTGTTCAACTCTTAACACTCAGTCTCATCCTGTTTTCATTGAGCCATATTCCTCTCCATAATACTATAATTTCTATAAGCACTCTTCACAAATAACAGTTTAAATAAGGAAGGAAATAGGACAGATGACCAGAATCCAGAGAATCAGGATATCCAGCCAAAAAGCAATGCCATTTTGCAAAGTTTAATGTGGCTAATTAGAGGCTTTATAGACAGCACTTCCAGGGTGAAATGGAGAACTCTAAGGAAAAGGTAAATTGAAAGTTTGCAATACTATGCTGTGATTCTGACATTGATCACCCAAAGTTAGCACAGACTCCACAAGTTAGGGCCATGGTCCCCAACAAGACTGCCCTTGTGTCAGCTGCAAATTTGGGGACCTCCTGTCTGCTTGCATTTCTGATTAACTGCTTACAAATCTGAGGCATAATTGTCTGAATTTTTAGCCACATGACTGAACTCAATCCCCAGACCCTCTATCATTCCTAGGTGTCAGGAGATCAGGCTGTTGTTATATGAGGCTCAAAGCCCCAAATCTCTAAACACATAGTTAGTTTTTTTGGTATGACCAGTCTCCATCCTGAATTATTGTTGGCATAAATTCAGATATGGTCCAAGGGCCCATCACAAATAACAAAATCATCCCCCTATCTTGGGAAATCCCAAGGGCTTAGAAGTTTCCTCCCAGGAACTGTGAGCAGAGATCAGATAAATTCTTCATTCTACAAAAAGGTGTACATACTGGATTCAGGGGATAGGTTTTTCTTGCCTCAAAAACCTATCATCCTGGTAAGACAAACTATTTGACCCATGGTAGCCTTAAATAAAGGATGAGTACTGCTCTACAGACCTTGTGCAATTATACATACAATAAGTACTTTTTTAGTATTGCCAGTCAAAAATTGCAAACACCTCAATAAATTTCTGGAGTTTCAATCTATTAAAAAACAAGATGGTAAGGATTGGGTAAGTGGCCTTTAGTACCAATCTCACACATCACTGAAATAACCAAGCACTTAACTCAAACACACAAACAACCCTTCAACCACAAACAAATCTAAAGCCCGAATCTGACAAAATCCATTAGCTGAGAATATTGTCATAATCCTACTAATTAATGGACTACAAAAGGCTTCCAGATGGCATGGACAAATACACTTAATTATAGTCCATCATTCTTGCTTCTACATAGAACCTCTAGCATTGTAGGACAATTCTGAAATTTATATGGTTATGAATTATTGTTGTGCCACATGGAAATGCAATTTTGATAGAATTGCACATTTAAAAATCTACTTATTCAACAAACACATAACTTATAAAAATTTTGTGCTTATAAAAATTTTAAGTAATAAATTTCTAAACCAGAATGTTAATGGACTTTTTAATCTTCTTGCACAAATTACTTATTCAAGAATAATGTCATACTTAGTAAATAAAGAGCAAACAGCAGATTCATTTATAGAACTCCAGAGTATGCTTACAAAAAAACAAAAAATAAACAAAAAATAAAAACAAGACTAAAAGCCAAAGGAGCTCTTTGAATTTGTTTGGTGTGATCAAGTGAATGTGTTTTTTCCTTGATAACACCTATTTCTCATGTTATACCAATTATAAAATTATTCTCCCCCAAAAGAGCTGTGGCTTTCTTTGAGGGCCAATTATCTTTTAAATACATTTATGTAAGATGTTTTGGTAGCATCTGAGGACAAAATATGGTGAAAAGACTTTCTGACTTTTGATATTTCTTTGTTACTCTCTTGTAAAAACCAATCTATAATATTTTATTGGACTGATACATGAGGAATGATAGGGTTCATCATAATTATTTAGAAATACCATCTGTACTATTGTTATTAGGCCACCTGATCGGAGTAAAACAAATGACACATAGTGCATCCTCCACTCCTAAGCGATTCTACCACCATTGGTAAACCTGAGACAGGCAAAGATCTGTGGAGAAATCAAAAGTAAGAATAGGCCATCAAAAGTATCCTGTATGGGGGTGCCTGGGTGGCTCAGTGGGTTGAACCTCTGCCTTCAGCCCAGGTCATGATCTCAGAGTCTGGGATCGAGCCCCACATCGGGCTCTCTGCTCAGCAGGGAGCCTGCTTCCCTTCCTCTCTCTCTGCCTGGCTCTCTGCCTACTTATGATCTCTCTGTCAAATAAATAAATAAAATCTTTATTAAAAAAAAGTATTCTGTATGTACAGATACTTTCCCATCTGCATTTTGACATTATTCATTATTAATTTTAGTATTTTAAAAGATGTTTGAGATAAACTCATTACCCATTTAAAACAAGGCACTTTGTAAGTTATCTCAAGCAACCAGTATAATTTAAGATCATTAAAAACATTAGATGGCCATCAGGGAAATGCAAATCAAAACCATTTCACACCCTCAAGGATGAATATAATAAAAAAGACAGACAACAAGCTTTAAGAGCATGTAGAGAAATTGGAAGTTTCATACAATGATACTAGAGACATAAAATGGTACAGAGAAAAACTTTGGAAAATAGTATAGCAGTTCCATAAAAGCTTAAACAAAGAGTTACCACATGACTCAGTGATTCTACTTCTAAATATGTATCTAAAAATAAAAACAGATGTCCACATAAAAACTTGTAAACAAATGCTCATTACATTCACAACAGCCAAAAAAATGAAAAACCCAAGTGTTCATCAACTGGTGAGTGGATAAATAAAATGTGCTATACTTATACATTAGAATATTACTTGGTAATAAAAAAATGAAGTACTGATACATATCTACAAAATATAGACAAACCTTTAAAACATATGGTAAGTGAAAAGATACAAGGCATTTAGTTTAACATATAGTGTATTCATCAGTTGTATATAATACCCAGTGCTCATAACATCAAGTACCCTCCTTAATGCCCATCACCCAATTATCCCATCCCTCCACCTACCATTCTCTCTAGCAACCCTCAGTTTGCCTTTTATAGTTAAGGGTCTCTTAGAGTTTGCCTCTCTGTTTTTATCTTATTCTTCCTTCCCTTCCTGTGTTCATCTGTTTTATTTCTTAAATTCCACATATGAGTGAAATCATATAGTATTTGCCTTTCTCTGACTTATTTCACTTGGCATAATATCCTCTAGTTCCATCCACATTGTTGCAATTCAAATGGCAAGATTTCATTCTTTTTTTTTTAATTTTATTTATTTGACAGAGAGAGAGAGAGAGAGCGATACCACAAGAGAGGGAACTCAAGCACAGGGAGTGGGAGAGGGAGAAACAGACTTTCCGCAGAGCAGAGAGCCTGATGCAGGGCTCGATCCCAGGACCCTGGGATCATGATCCGAGCTGAAGGCAGATGCTTAACAACTGAGCCACCCAGGTTCCCCAAGATTTCATTCTTTTTGATGGCTGAGTAATATTCCATCACACACACACACACACATATCACATCTTCTTTATCCATTCATTTGTTGATGGACATCAGGGCTCTTCCTATATTTTGGCTATTGTGGGCATTGCTGCTATAAACATTGGAGTGCATGTGCTGCTTCAAATCACTATTTTTATATCCTTTGGATAAATACCTATTAACAATAGCACTTTAGTATTTTCAAGCCCTTTTTGCCTTTCTTTGCATATACACTTTCCTAGTGTTAGAAACCTGAAAATATGTTAGCCAGTAAATCTAATACAAAACAAACTGTCCAAAGTGATTTTTTTGTCCCTCAGCCACTAACTTTTCTCCCTTCTCACAGCATGTGTACATGGTGATAAGCCTCCCTTGACAGTACAGGGGAAGTTCAAACTACGCAAACCCTGGCCTTCTTGGCACCTTCAAACCTTACATAAAGTAGAGCCACCTGCCTGCAAATCCACTCCCCGGGCCCCTTTTGTTTCTACTCCAGGCAAAACTTGAGCCCTTCTCCTTAGAGAATTCTTTGGTTGTTAACTATATTTTTTAATTTTCGTTGTTGTTGTTGTTCATTGATACTTATCTGTTCTTCACCCCGACCTCCATAAATTCTGTAGAGGGGTGCTGCCAAACATCCAGCAGCAGATGTTAAGTGTCCTAATAAAACAATTGGTACTATGAGTATGATGCCATGGCAATGTTCACTGATGTGAAGAATCTTAAGTTTCTCTCTCTTGACTTACTAACTGGGCCAATTACACATAGTTCACTGGGCTTAAATAGGATCAGTTATTGCCGTGCTTGTATATCTGTGCTCTGGGTTGTGCCTCTTTATGTTTGGTTGGCTAGGTTTTACCTGTCTTAAATTAGTCTAGCCTGAGCTGACCCTTTCAGTGGGAAAAAGTGGCAAAGCGCCTAATGTTAAGTAGGGTTAGGGAAGCAAAAAGGAAATGGGGGCTGATTGGCTTAACAAGCATGGTACCGCTGTGATGCATCTAACGAGGCACTGACTTCTATATTTCAGGAATGGTGTGCTTTAAAGGATAGTGAATCTCCTAGGTGGTCACTAGCTATGACGTGGCATCCACATCCCAATGGTATGTGATCCCAAAGGTCAAATATTGAGATTGCTATTCCCCTTGATTTCACAATATTTTGATCCACATTTGGATTTCCCCCAAAAAAATAATAAAATAAAATTTTTCTTAAAATATATAGAATTACAAAGTATAAATAAAATCACTACAAGTAAAGAAAAAAAAATGTGATAATGATCCAAATCTGGTACTGCCAAATAAGAATCCTAGGATGAAATACAAAGTTTACGATCATTTGCATAAGAAAGGCAAAAGAGAACAACTGGCTTTATATCTAAAATTCAAACCAGACACAATAAATTACCTATAAGTTTAGGATGTTTCACATAATAAAGGGGGAACAATTGACCTCACAACTGAATCTATGATTCAAACCAAATATAATAAATTACCTATAATTAATTTTTAGCCCTAAGGGTCTATCGTATTAAATAGGATGCTTTAAATTTGCCATAGCAACCCCACAATAAGTAATAAAATCTATGAAATTATAACCCAAGCTATAAAACATTCTAAAGGAAGGAATAATTAGTCCAGTGGTTTTCCCCTTTAATAGTCCAACTAGGACAAAATGGAAATGAATGTTACCTGACAATGAATTATCATGTAGATGTTTTCTATAAACCTCTAATTTCAAACATTATTAAAATAACAAATCCATTCAATTGGTCACTGGAAAATTCTGTGCAATCATATTTGGTTAACATGATCTGTTCAGTGCCCCTTTCAATAGTCTCCCAGTTGCAATTTGCACCCCCTTTCAAAGAAAAGTAGTACACCTTGATGTGGCATCCCACAAAACCTGAATAGTCTACACATCACACATAAACGCTGCAGACAAGACCTTCATTACATCTAGTTGTTCCTTGGAATACAGGTATGACATTTATTGATGATACTTCTTCTATACACACAAACACAGATATATAGATAGATAGATATGTGTGTGTGTGTGTGTGTGTGTGTACACACACGCTGGATGGTTTAAAGACACTTGTAAAAGAACATAAATTATTTTTCTCTAGTGGTATTCAAATCAAATAAGTAAAAATCAATTTCTGACTTGCTATTTCTTTAATTTTGGATTGAAGTAGATTTTAAATTAAGTTTCATTAAGATGAGCTCAGTTTTTCCTTCAAAATAATGACTACCCTGCCAGGAGTTTTACTGAGTTGACAGATGTCTACAATATGCATAACCGGATACATACATAAACATTTAAAACTTCTATAGAAGTGCAATTGGAGCAGAGAGAGGAAAGAAAATAAAAAAATAACAGATTATTTCTTATTAAACTCATCCAAAAAGGGCATGAATTATACAACTTTAGGGTGCATTTGCCACTCAATTAATGGAAATTTATTCACAAAACTCCCTAGGAACAGAGTTGAGCACATGCTATTTACATTTCTCATTTTACATATTATAAGTTTATGCATGTCGATAAGTTATATACTTAAAAGACCAGCAGGCCAATTGTTAATAAGAAATGATCTTTGGTCTTGTTTTGATGTTTAGTTACATGAGGAGAAACACAGGAATTTAAAATGTTTATATCAAACCCAAAAAGTTACTCGCATGACACAATAGAGACTACACTTATTAATATCTTGATGGAAACTGTAATTTAAGCTAAAATTATTACTTTTATTTCTATTGCAAATATTGTCCTTATTATTATTATTGATGTTGTGGGGAGGTCTTCTGTACTAGTTCTTCCTGGATGTGAAGCAATTCAGGAAGTCATTTTAAAGACCATTTCAAATATTTTCTCCAAGATTTTTTTTTAAAGATTTTTATTTATTTATTTGACAGTGAGAGACACTGTGAGAGAAGGAACACAAGCAGGGGGAGTGGGAGAGGGAGAAGCAGGCTTCTCACTGAGCAGGCTCGATCACAGGATGCTAGGATCATGATCTGAGCTGAAGGCAGCTGCTTAATGACTGAGCCACCCAGGCACCCCCAAAGTTTTTTGGTTTGGTTTGGTTTGGTTTTTGTTTTGTTTTGTTTTTTAAGATTTTATTTTTTGAGAGAGAGGGAGAAAGCAAGAAAGTACCAGTGGCAGAGAGCAGCAGAGGGAGAGGGAGAAGCAGACTCCTCGCTGAACAAGGAGCCTGATGCGGGCTAGATCCTAGGATTCTGGGATCATGACCTGAGCCAAAAGGCAGATGCTTAACCATCAGAGCCCCCCAGGCACTCCTCTCCAGGATTTTTAAAAACATCTCTAGTTTTTCTCCAACTTTTAGTATTACCTATAATATATCAAAGATTTCTTCCTTACAGAAAAGTTAACAGATGAATGGAAATATATTTTAAATAAACACCATATCCCAATGATGTTGCAACAAAAGGAACAATTGTTGTATAAAAAGCTTTGATGAGGGCGCCTGGGTCAGTGGGTTAAGCCTCTGCCTTCCGCTCAGGTCATGATCTCAGGTCCTGGGATCAAGCCCTGCATCGGGCTCTCTGCTCAGCAGGGAGCCTGCTTTACCCTCTCTCTCTGCCTGCCTATCTGCCTACTTGTGATCTCTCTCTGCCAAATAAATAAATAAATAATCTTAAAAAAAAACTTTGATGAGACCAACATACAATAATAAATGGGGGGGGTTGTTTGTTTATTTTTATTTAAATTCAATTAGCCAATATAAAAGATGTTTATAAGTACATTTCTATCTTGTCAAGAGATGCATAATACTCTAACTTTAAAATCGATCTACACATTAGTAAAAACAGAACAAGAAGTTGTAATAATCATTGTTGTAATAACAGTTGCAATAATAATACTATTACAATAACATAGTTATAATAATCATTGATTATTGATATATACCTATCATACCATTTCAATTTGTTAAAGTATGGTTCTAATGACTCCAAACCTATCAGCTTGATCTTGAAAATTAGAAAATGGATTACAACTTCTCACCAGCCATCTTGGGAACACAAGTAGAGGTGGTGATTGCTGTTTGAGGAAAAGACAGAGACTGTTATCAGCTTTTTGTAATGTCCTAGGAGGTACCCAGCTGAGAAATGTCCCATATCTGAGAGGGTTCAAGATGGCAGTGTTAGAAGACCCTGAAGTCACCTTTTCCCCCAGACATAACAAATTTACAGCTATGTATGGAATAATTTTCTTGTGCAAAAGACATGAGAACTAGATGAACAGTACCACCATAACAAAAGACAAGAGACCCATCAAGAAGGGTAGAAGATGCAGACACAGTCTTACCTGGGATGCCACTCCAGAAATAGTGACCCAACAAAGTGGAAGCAATTCCCAAAATATGGAATACTCCCTCAAAGGATAAAGAAATTGTGCCCCATAGTAGTCATGCTGGCCCTGGAGGGCAGTATTGGAAATATAAGCCCACAAAATAGCTAGTTTTAAAATTCAACAAGGGTCAAGACCAAGAGAATTGCAAAACTAAAAGGAACAAAGAGCTCACTCTCATCAAGCTCACACACAAACCCACTTACCCTGAGATCCAGCATAACACCAACAGAGTGAAAATCACCTAGACTATACATGAAGGAAAACCACTTACTAATTTTAAAGTGGCTACTGGAGAGGCAGGCACATGCAGGAAATTTATTTAGACATAGAAGTGCTGGTGAATGCCATTTTTGCAATTTCATCCTAACTTGCTAGTTACAGAGCAAATAGGTGCCACTTCCAGTGCCATCTCTTGAGACTGTTGGTACTGGAGGGCATGCTCTGCCCACCCTGCACTGGTTGAGCACCCCATGCCCTGCCCACTCCACACAGAGACTGAGCTACAACCAGAATGGGGAGCATTCCAGTCCTGACCTCACATGCATCCAGATGAGCTGCAGCTAGGCCGGGCAAGTGCCCTGAACCTCATCCTCCCCACACATCAGACAAGCTACAACCAGAACAAACATTTTTTTTCAAGCGTGCATGGAACGTTCTCCAAGACAGATCACATGTTAGACCACCGAACAAGTCTCAATGAATTTAAGGAGATTAAAATCATAGTAAGCATCTTTCCCAAACACAATGGTATAAAAGTAAAAATCAATTATAAGAAAAAAGTGGAAAAAAACACAAACACATGGAAAAAAACTCAAAGACGACATGCTACTAAAAGCTAATAATGAGTCAATAAAGCAAGCAAAGAGGGAATCAAACATATCCTGAGACAAATAAAAATGGAAACATAATGTTCTAAAATCTTTGAGATGAAACAAAATTTTGTTACAAATAAAAAAAGTTATTCATAACTCTCAAAACAATCTAATTTTACATTTAAAGGAACTAGAAAAAGAAAAATAATTTCAGGAACTAAAATTAAATTAAGTCTATTTCCTTTAAATTTAAAGAAACTAGAAAAAGAAAAACAAACAAAGCCCAAAGTAGCTAGTAGAAGGAAGGAAATAATAAAGATCAGAGTGGAAATAAATGAAGTAAAGACAAAAAGCAAAACAAAAAACAAAAAATAAAAAAAAGATCAGTGAAACTAAAAGCTGTTTCTTATAAAGATAAATCAAATTGACAAAACCTTTAGCCAGACTTATCAAGAAAATATGAGAGAAATAAGTAAAATCAAAACTGAAAGAGGAAAAATACAAATAATACTCCAGAAACACAAAAAGTCAAGGGAATATGATAAAAAATTATATGTCAACAAATTAGACAATCGGGGGTGGGGACTCCTAAATACACAAATCTTCCAAAAGTGAATCATGTAGAAAGAGAAAATCTGAATGGATTGATTCCTAGCAATAAAATTGAACAGTAATCAAAAACTCTCAAGAAACATAAGTCCAGGACCAGATGACTTCACATGTACTGTCTACCAGATATTATTTTTAAAAATTGAAGAGGAAGGAAGACTTCCAAACTCATTTTTCAAGGTCCACATTACCCTGATACCAAAACCAGACAAAGACTCTATATAAAAAATTACTGGCGGGACGCCTGGGTGGCTCAGTTGGTTAAGCAGCTGCCTTCGGCTCAGGTCATGATCCCAGCGTCCTGGGATCGAGTCCCACATCGGGCTCCTTGCTCGGCAGGGAGCCTGCTTCTCCCTCTGCCTCTGCCTGCCTCTCTGTCTGCCTGTGCTCGCTCTCTCTCTCTCTCTCTCTCTAACAAATGAATAAATAAAATCTTTAAAAAAAAAATTACTGGCTAATGTCCCTGATAAGCATAAATGTAAAACTCCTCAACAAAATATTAGCAAATAGAATTCAACAATATATTCAAAGGATCATGCTCCATGACCAAGTGGGATTAATTCGAGAGATGCAAGGATGGTTTAACATGTGCAAATCAATCGTATGACAAACTGCATTATAAAATGAAAGATAAAAATCATATGATCATCTCAATAGAGGCATAAAAAGCATTTGACAAAATTCAACGTCCAATTTTAATGAAAACACTCAATCACATGGGTAAAGAGGGAACATACCTCATCATAATAAAAGTGATATATGACAAACCCACAGCTGACATCATCCTCAATAGTGAAAATCTAAAACATCTCTAAGATCAAAACATTCTTGCCACTTTTATTGAATATTCAAAATCCTAGACATAGAAATTAGGCAAGGAAAAAAATAAAAGGCATACAAATTGAAAAGGAAGAAGTAAAACTGTCATAATTTGCTGGTGACGTGATACTGTACATTATAAACCCTATAATCCATCCAAAAATTATTAGAACTAATAAATGAGGGACGCCTGGGTGGCTCAGTTGGTTAAGCAGCTGCCTTCGGCTCAGGTCATGATCCCAGTGTCCTGGGATCAAGTCCCACATCGGGCTCCTTGCTCAGCAGTGAGCCTGCTTCTCCCTCTGCCTCTGCCTGCCACTCTGTCTGCCTGTGCTCGCTCCTGCGCTCTCTCTCTATCTGACAAATAAATAAATAAAATCTTTAAAAAAAAAAAAAGAACTAATAAATGAATATACTGAAGTTGCAGAATACAAAGTTAACATATAGAAATCTGTTGTGTTTCTACACACTAATAACAAATTATCAAAAAGAAAAAATAAGAAAAT
Organism: Taxidea taxus jeffersonii; assembly: GCA_003697995.1. Classification (NCBI taxonomy): domain Eukaryota; kingdom Metazoa; phylum Chordata; class Mammalia; order Carnivora; family Mustelidae; genus Taxidea; species Taxidea taxus. The sequence continues at coordinate 258,987 of ML105327.1, forward strand.
AATCCTATTTATAATTGCATCAAAAGGAATAAATGTAGCCAAGGAGGTGAAAGAATTGTACTCTGCAAACTATAAGAACTTGATGACAGAAATTGAAGATGACACAAATAAAATGGAAAGATGTACTGTGCTCATGAATCGGAAGCATTGATATTGTTAAAAAGTCCACTCTACCCAAAGTAATCTATATATTTAATGTAATTCTTATCAAAATACCAATGACATTCTTCACAGAATTGGAACAAATAATCCAAACTTTTATATGGAACCACAAAAGATCATAAATAGCTAAAGCAATCTTGAGAAAGAACAAACTGGAAGTATCATGCTTCCTGATTTCAATCTATAATAAAAAGCTGTAGTAAACAAAACAGTATAGTACTGGCACACAAACAGATACTTAGATCAATAAAACAGAATGGAGAGCCCATAAATGATCACACACTTACTTTATGTCAATAAATCTATGACAAGGGAAGTAAGAACATACAGTGTGGAAAAGATGTCTCTTCAATAAAAGTGCTGGGGAAACAGGACAGCTACATGCAAAAGAATAAAACTGGACCACTTTCTTAGATCATGTACAAAAATAAAGTCAAAATAGATTAAAGACTTAAAAGGAAAACTTGAAACCATAAAACTCCTAGAAGAAAACATAAGCAGTAAGCTCTTTAACATTGGTCTAAGCAATATATTTAGTTTGGGCATGTGTCCTTGGGTAAGAGAAATGAAAACAAAAATTTAAACAAAAAATTAGACTATACCAAACATAACAGCTTTTGCTTTTATGAAGGAAACCATCAATAAAACCAAAAAGTGACCTACTAAAAGGAGAAGATTTTTACAAATGATATATATCTGATAAGAGATTGATATTAAAATGTATTAAGAACTCATACAACTCAATAGCAAAAAAAGAATTCAATTTAAAAATGGGGAAAGGACCTAAATAGACATTTTTCTAAAGAATACATACAGATGGACAATATGCACATGAAAAATGCTCAACATCACTCATCATCAAAGAAATATGAATCAAAATTACAATGAAATATTACCTCACACCTGTCAAAATGGCTAAAATTAACAAGTCAAGAAACAACAGGTATTGGCAGATGTGGAGAAAGGGGAACCCTCTTGCACTATTGGTAGGACTGCAAACTGGTGTAGCTACTCTGGAAAATAGTATGGAGGTGCCTCAAAAAGTTAAAAATGGAACTATCCTATGATCCAGCTATTGCACTACTAGGTATTTACCCAAAGAATACAAAAATACAGATTTGAAGGGACACATGCTCCCTGATGTTTGTAGCAGCATTATCAATAATAACCAAATTATGGAAGCAGCCCAAGTGTCCATTGACTGATTATTGGATAAAGAAGATGTGGTATATAGAGAGAATGGAATATTATTCAGCCATAAAAAGTGAAACCTTGCCATTTGCAATGACATGGATGGAGCTAGAGAATATTATGCTAAATGAAATAAGTCAGTCAGAGAAAGACAAATACCATACGATTTAGTGATGAATCCCTAAATTCTACACCTGAAACTAATATTAAATTGTATGTTAATAGCTGGAATTTAAATAAAAACTTGAAAAAAAACTGCAATCAGATATCACTTCATATCTATCAGAATGGTTATTATCAAAAGGACAAGAATTAGTGTTGACAAGTTTGTGAAGAAAAGAGAACCCTTATGCACTGTTGGTGGAAATGTAAATTGGTGCAGTCCCTGTGGAAAATGGTCTGCAGTTTCTCAAAAAATTAAAAATGGAACTACCATATGATCCAGCAATTCCACTTCTGGGTATTTCTCTGAATAACACAAAAATACTAATTTGAAAACATATATGTACCCCTATGTTCAGTGAAGCATTATTTATAATAACCAAAGTATAGAAGCAATGTAAGTGTCCATTAATAGATGAATAGATAAAGAGGATATGATACATATAGACAGATACAGATAGAGATATAGACACACACATATGATGGAATATTACTCAACCATAGAAAAGAATGAAATTTTGCCTTTTGCAAAAACATGGATGTACCTACTGGGTATTATACTAACTGAAATAAGGTAGAGAATGGTAAGTGCTATATAATTTCATGTATACATGGAATCTAAAAACAAAACAATAACAGACTCAGAGATACACAGAAGAAATTGGCTGGTGCCAGAAGAAAGGGGAGTCGGGGGACAGATGAAACAGGTCAAGGGGTTTAAGAGGTACAGTCTTCCAGCTATAAAATAAATAAGTCATGGGGATGTAATATGCCACATAGGAAATATAGGTGATAACATTGTAATAACTTTGTACGGTAACAGATGGTAACTAGACTTATATCATGGTCATCATTTTGTAAGGTATAAAAATATCAAATCACCATCTTTCACACCTGATACTTATATAATACTGTATGTCAATTATGATTCAATAAAAAGGAAACTTCTCAACACATGTTGACAGTGAGTCATCTTTGAATAAGGGCAAAAATACATTTCTAAGCAGCTGTAGATTATTTCTTGGTTAAGACTCTTGTATTAAGAACCCACAGTTTTCTCAGTTGCCTGCCCAAACACTAGAATCCTATAACTCCTGTTCAGTTTATGCTTATATATCCTAATTTAAAAGTTGAAATATATATGTGTACATATACATATATATATATTCTTACAAAGGAATATTATAAAGGCATGGTTGCAATTTGTGGTATTTGATCTGAGCAAATAGTTATACAAGCTTTGCCTTAAATTTTATGTTTCAGCAAGAACTTCTAGTAAATCTTACTTCTTAACATTTTAATGGAAGAAAAAGAAATGGATTTTGGGAGTTTCTGCTTGAATCAGAAGATATTTTGACATTATTCATGTGGAAAATATTTATGTGCAAATAACAAACAAATAAAATTAAACCATGTTGTTTTGGTAACCACTTCAGTGTATTGTATGACAGTGTGTGGTAACTGATGTATTATGTGCCAGTTGTTTTTTCCAAACAGCTAAATATTTTCCATATATTGTTTCTTTTTCCAAATAAAAAATGCAGACAGCTCTAGAAAGTTTGTAAATTAAAAAAAAATGTTTTTGACCTCCAGATCACACAATTTTATTAATATTCAGTAACATGAACATCCAAAGAACAGCCATCAGCACATTTCCTGCATCCCCTGACTTATTCTATGTGAGTAAAAAATCAACCACATATTCAAAATGGATAAAACCTTCTGAAATATTACACACTTTTCTTAACACACAGATAACTGAGAAAAAGTACATTAACTAGTAATTTTCCACTCTCCATAAAAACAATATTATAATCTTCTCAAAAATAGTCTTTTAGGGTACCTGGGCTACTCAGTCAGGTAAGTGGCTGCCTTCCATTCAGGTCATGATCCCAGAGTCCCAGGATCCAGCCCCATGTCACTCACTACTCAGTGGGGAGTCTCCTCTTTCTGACACTCCCCTCTCTTGAACACTCTCTCCCTCTCAAATAAGTGAATAAAATCTTCAAAAAAAATGGTCTTTTAACCACTGTGATACTTGGTTAATAAACATCTTAAGAAAATATTCACAAAGATGCTCTCAAATTTAAAATGCAATGTATAAATTCTCCCAGGCCTACATATGACTCAGCTATTTACTCCAGCTCTCTCTTAAGTAGAGAAATTATCAACAGCCCATAGAATCCAATATCAGCATTTGGTATACTTTTCAAAAGTCACACTTTTTGTTTAACTACACACAAAGTGTGGGATCGAGCTGTGGATGCGGAACCTGCTTGAGATTCTCTTTCTCCCTCTCTAAAAAGAAGAAGGAGGAGGAGGAGGAGGAGGAGGAGGGAGAGGGGTAGGGGGAGGAGGAGGAGGAGGAGAAAGAAGAAGAAAGAAGAGGAGGAGGAAAAGAAAGGGGCGGGGGAGAAACAAAAAACAAAACCTCCAAAAAATGTGATTGATGACATTCTGCACCAGCATCACAGGCTGAGAGACACAGGCATTAGAACCCAGAGGGAAAAAAATAATAATAATAACCCAGAGGAATAAGTCCTTATCAAAAAAACACATAACATTATGGAATTAAAAAGTATGTTCCCTTGGGTGCCTGGGTGGCTCAGGGGGTTAAAGCCTCTGCCTTCAGCTCAGGTCGTGATCTCAGGGTCCTGGGATCGAGCCCTGCATTGGGCTCTCTGCTCAATAGGGAGCCTGCTTCCCCTTCTCTCTCTCTGCCTGCCTCTGCCTACTTGTGATCTCTCTCTTTCTGTCAAATAGATAAATAAATAAAATCTTTAAATTAAAAAAAATCATGTTTCCTTAAAGCATTAATAAAAGGGCCTGCAGCCTGTCAGGTGACTAATATTTTAGGAATCAGGAGTATCAAATCAAGTGTGTTCATTCACTATCCTTCTAAATTTAAATTATTCAAATTTAATATTATGTGTTGGGCAAGAGTTTCTATTCACAAGGACATTCTTAGCTGAAAATGATTACAGAGGGACGCCTTGGTGGCTCAGTCAGTTAAGCACCTGCCTTCGGTTCAGGTCATGATCTCAGGGTCCTGGGATCAAGTCCCACACCCCTGCTCAGTGGGGAGCTTGCTTCTCCCTCTGCCAGCTGCTCCCCCTGCTTGTGTTCTCTCTCTCCATCTCTGATGAAAGAAAGGAAGGAAGAAAGGAGAGAAAGAAAGAAAGAAAGAAAGAGAGAGAGAGAAAGAAAGAAAGAAAGGGAGGAAGGAAGGAAGGAAGAAAGGAAATGGTTACAGAACTACAAACAGTATCTCTGATTTGGTGGACTGAAAGGTCAACAAAGGCTTGCAGAAAGCAGGAAAATTGTGTGGGGGTGGGGATAGGAAAGGAGGGTGGGGGTTAGTTCCTGAAGCTACTGCTAATGAGAAATTATATTACATATGGGTCTATCCTATAGACCAAATTAAGCCCACAGGTATGTTTTCTTTGTAGTCACAGTGTTATATCTGTGTGTTCATTATTTTTGAGTTAAATGAAAATTTCTTTTGGAGAACCATGTATTAACCAATTTGTCACTGGCCCCACCATTTCCTGCTATCTTACATACAACTCGATGTATACAATTATGTTTTTTTATCATCCTCTCTGGCCAAGGCTCTACATAAACTATTTCACCTCATATTTGAAATATTGTTCTCTGAAATCTGAGAAGTTCTTTTTACCCAAAATTAGGTTAAGATCATTACATTGTACTCATGTACACTCATGTGTACATGAGTCAGTTTATACCTGACTTGCCTACCTCATTGCTGTTTGCAATGCCACAAATTTGAAATTTGTACAATTTCACGCCTCATATTTTATGGTGGACTATAATTTAGCTTCTCTAAGAATGAGAAGCTTATATTCTTTTAAGAAATTGCTTAGATTACAAACAATAATAAAAATGGTCAGAAAAGCAAAATCTGGGTGTATTTGAGTCTGAGGATTATAAGCATCACTGTATCTCACTTGAGCATATGAAGCAGGTATTTGTCACACTGGGACTAGAAGCCTTTTGTTTGGATTTATGAAAGTCAGTTGCCTGCAAATATCCCTTGGACACCCAAAACTAAAGAGTTTAACCAATTTGCTGTTTAAAATTGAAATACTTTACCAATAGCCCCTGCTGTGAGTGAAATTAACTTAGATTACAAAATCTACAGTCACAGCAAGGTTCAAGGGCAAATCACATCACCGTCTGAGAGTGTCTCCTGCGAGCTGCAAGCCAGTATGAGAAGAAAGCAGAGAAGACATGAGGGCACAAAACAAACCACCACAGAAACCTCAGAAGCAATAACTACAAAAAAAAATTACGTGTTTGCAGCCTTTAAATTCTGACTCACCAGAGAGACTGCTGACATTTAATTACAGCCTGATCCTTTATTTGTGTAAGATTTTATTTGAGTAGTCTTGTAGAAATGACTATACTTACAAATTTCAAGAATTTTCTAAGACACTAATCACTCAGCTTTCAGTATTTACATACCTCTCATAGTAAATTAAGAATAGAGACACCAGAAGGAAATATACAATGTGTTTAATGCCCTCCTGTTGATAATACAACAAGCAAAAACAGAAACAATTGTACTAATTTATTTTCAAGGACCCCAGAGGGCAATTGCTTAGGCATGCATGTGTGTCCACACACATGTGCACGCATGTACACACACACAGAACATGTTTTGATAAGTGATATTACCTCTCTGGACTAGTTCTTATCTTTAAAGATTTTATTTATTTCTTTGTCAGAGAGAGAGGGAGAGAGAGACAGAGTGAGCACAAGCAGGGGGAGCAGCAGGCAGAGGGAGAAGCAGGCTCCCCACTGACCAAGAGCCCAACTCAGGACTCAATCCGAGAACCCTGGGATCTTGATCCAAGCGAAGGCAGACGCTTAACTGAATGAGCCACCTAGGATTCCTGGACACTAGTTCTTATTGATAAATTAAAACTGAATTTTATAGTTTTTAATGACAACTTCCTGCTTCAAACATCATTTCACTAATAGGATAGAAATGCTTACCATTGGATTAAAAAGCTACTGACCCTTCGTTACACAAGAACTTTACTGTAGCTTCACCATCTGGCTGTTCCCAGAATTTACGTGCTATCTCCAACAACAAGGCCCAAAGATCACAGGCATCAGAATCTTCTAGAATACTTACTGACAAGGCATTTTCCCCAAACTTCCATATCACAATCTCTGCAGTTAGGCAGTGAACACTCCATGTGATCTCTGTATTTTGAGAATCATGGTTTTTACTATAAAACTGCAGAAGAAAAACAGAATAGCTATAATTCTACCATTTATTAGCTGAAAAAATATGATGACAGTAAGGAACAATATGCCTTCAGGTAATGTTTTAATGTTAATCTGTCATAAAACTTTCATTCATTCATTTATTCATATTACTATGATGATGATACTGGTCATTTCATTGAGTTTCCAATCACATTGCATAAGTGTATGAAATACATATTTTTATCTGCAGATACTTGACATAACTGAGAATATTTTTTTAAGATTTTTCTTATTTATTTGAGAGAGAGACAGAGAGAGCAAGAGTGAGGAGGGGCAGAGGAAGGAGGACAAGCAGACTCCCCACTGAGCATGGAGTCAGATACGGGACTTGATCCCAGGACCCTAAGACCATGACTGAGCAAAAGGCAGATGCTTAACCAGATGAGCCACCCAGGCACCCCTAGATCCATGAATCTTTACAAAAACTCTGTATCTCCCTATAAGTTTCTTGGGTTGCAGTTTAGGAACTACTGTTGCAAATTATAAGTAGTTTCCTTGACCATTTTTCACCAAATAAGAATATTTATCCTTTTCTAATATCTCTTACCAGTCATAGCTATGCAATGTTCATATAACAGAAAGGAAGAAAGATGTTCTGGGATATGTTCATTTATGAATTCGCTCAAATCTAGGAAAAATTCTCAGGAGAACAAAGTGCTTCTCCATTGCAAACAGCAATTTTTAGAATTCTATTTTGCTAAAGCCACATATAGTAGATAATTCTGGAGTCAAATGACTCTGTTTTGGAAAAGGTAGATTTGCATGATTGTTTTAAAATAAAACTAATGATACATTTTCTTTGAAATGTCAGTCCATGCTTGTTTATAAATTTTTTCAAGTAGAAATAAATGCAAAAAAATAAAATAAAATGTGGTTTCTATCCCCACCTCTCAATGGTGACCCAATGTTATTTCAGTGGATTTTCTGGAATTCATGTATTTTTTTCTTTACAAACTCTAAACATATGATAAGGATTTTTTTACTTAATACTATATATCTATATTTTCTATATTATAGATTCTTTGTTATTATAATGAAAATGACTATATAATATTTCATAAAGAATATTCTACCACAGTTTGCTTAAACATTATAGCATTTTTAAATATTTACATGATTTCCAATGTTTCAAAGTAATAAAGGACTCTGAAAGGAATTTCAGCCTTAAAGCACTGTATAAATTTTGGATTATTTCCTTTAGGCCAATTTTTAGGAGTTGAAATATGTAATCAAAAGGCATAAAATATTAAGGCTTTTGATACCCACTTAGAAATTATTTCTCAGAGTTTTTATTAGCTTTGGGGATAACAATATGAAAATACATGTCAAAATCTTTAAAATGCCTTTTTTTTATTGAACTTGTCTATTAGGCATTTGTAATAAAAATAATATTGAATAGGCTAAAATATTTAGTTATTTTTGATTTTAATAGGAAAAGTAGTAATATAATATATATGTATTTATACATATATAAACCATATGTATGCATTTGCATGTCAAAAACAGATATTATAATCATGTAAAATACATGCATAAATTAAGAATACAGTTTTTTTAGGAATACAGTTTTGAAAAACACTTTTGGAAATACGTTATATCTTACATACATGATAGTTATCACTTCAAATAAAAATATGGTATATTACGTGGCATTGATTTCAATGCATAATTACTAATGTATATTAGACCATGCCAACGCCATTGAAAAAAGGTCCATATCAAATAGCTGTGAGCCTAACCTCATGCCAATGAATAAGATTTTATGCTGTAAGCATAAAGTTGAACATGGCAAATCAGCTGTTTCGTTTTTCACTTTGAACTTAGTGATTGCAACTACTTTTGCTATGTTCTTGGGAAACAACTGCACAACTTTCAATAACCCATCTGCTGTTTCACTTTGGGAATTCTCAGAAGTACTAGTAGAGCTTTCCACAGACAATGTTCAATAGAGTATCACTTATCAAAATTAGTATTTCATCCATTTTTGCATATAGTTTTATAAAAATTGTGCTTTTCCCTCAAGATGTCATATAATGGTATAAAAATTAGATTATTAATTATATGCAAGTAGAAGTCATTTTACAAACCATAAATAGAAAAACTAATGAGTAATGAGTAAATTGACCTATCTCAAGAAAGTGTTAATAATCTATATGTCTACTTCTCATTTTTCATAATATTAAGACAAAGAAGCCATGTGTTTATGTTCTTTTTATAATGAATTACTTTCTTTTGTACAATATGTGATATTAATTGTCTCCATGTTCCAGGAAATTCTAATATTTGTATGAATCACTTCACATTATATTAAGAACAGTTCTTCCTCTTCGCTACATGCAGATCACAGTGAGGACTCAGGGAGTTTTTCACATGCACCAGTCTTTGTTCATAAAAGAGGCTTGGGGAATAATAACAAGCTCTTTCTACTGGGCAAACATTTCAAAGGAAATACATTAACTTGTCAATATCATCCTTAAATATGATGAGCATTTTAAGTATTACTACTCAGCTTCTCATTTCGATATGATTTCTTTTACAAATGCATGACATTCTCTGTCACTTATACTGAAGCCACTTACGACTGTTTTCTCTTGCTGCTTTGCCTTCACTAAAGAAAACAGACTCTACCCAAGACAAAAGAGCTTGAACACCCAGCTAATAGCCATTCCTCACATCTAAGTTGTATGGCTCTAAATCACTTCAAATTGTTTTCTGATTTTGGAGACAATTAACATCTAAAGTTAGTGTTAAGACAACAAATATTTAATGGTGTCAAATACATCTTTATTCAAGGTACACACAGAAGTAAAGAACCTGTGTGGGCGTAAGTGCTTTGAAAAAGCCTGCCACATGGTAAGTGCTGTAAAATTATAAACATTGAAACAATGTGAGACAGCTAGTTTGAATTTTAAAGGCTCACATTGTAATATTTTACATTTAGTGCCTTGAGTGCTTTATTTGGGAGATTACCTAGGGCAACAACCATCTCTAGCTTATTCTAATGGGGAAGTTTCACATTTTGTAGAAAGCAGAAGAAGCCTTGAAAAACCTTGCAATTGATTAGATAATATAAAAGTACCATCCACGGAATTTCTGTTTATTCACAACTTTTTACTTATTAAGTGACCCAAATCTGCAATTCCAATGCACTACACTGGCTTAAAAAGGACAAACTCATAAGTCTACCACTAGATGGCAGAAAAAGATCAGAAAATTTCCATTACATAATCCTAACATTGAAAAGTTTGTATAGTGCACTTACATAATATACATCAAAATATACTTCTAATTATCAGTAAAACACATCTTATAAATTTGATACAAGAATAAAATATTCTCTGGTAATCTTCAATCTTTCCTTGACCAAGAAGAGCCACATTTTTGTCTAAACAGAAAATTAGGAAAAACATCAGATGGAGCTGTTAAACGTAGGAGTCAGCTTTATCTCCACAACAGATCTGCTCTGTAATCCTTAGTGGTCAACATCCAGATGCCAACAGGTGAAAAAATTTGATGCCTACAAGTTCTCACGCAAGAGAGGAGAATTATCTCATTAATACATGAGTGATTTTCTTCTAATTGCCCATTTTTAGAAAAGCTTAGATGAAATGGTGTTGTAATTCAATTTTATTCTATTATAACCTTGCTTATGTGCTTTAACCCTAAATTTTTAGAGAGTTTCCTTTACACTCCATCTTGCCTAATTGGCCTACCTTTCTTACTTCTCCTCCCAAAACCTATCACCTGTTATGTATCTTCCCTCATTCTCTCTTGTTTGGATTGATGAGCTGGAATACAGGATGAGGTGAAAGAATCAGAAAATTAGATTTTAGAATTACTTGAGCAAGGGGTGCCTTCTATCTTTCTGAATTCCTTAGGAATTTGAAAAAAAAATTGAGCTTATTGACTTAAAATTTGGCATAAATGAATTATACTAGATGTAAGTATGATTCTTACTGGGAGGCTGAGCAGAAATGTGGAGTCATCTCTAAAAATTTTCCACAAACAGGTTATTATTTTTCTCAAATATCTACAAATATCTTTAATTCCAAGCCAAATACATGCACACCTGCCTACCTACATACATGCATAAATTTGACTCTTTAAGTCCTCAATTCTGTGAAAGATACACTCACCTCAAGTAGATAAATCCTTCTTATACCTATGTTTACAAACACTGAAATATGTCTTTAATCATAATAGCACATTATAGACAACACTGTGAAGTCTTATAGTTAGTTCTTCCTGTTTATGCTACATCTTTGGCATTGCCAATAATGTGTTTAAAAAATAAGTATTTTTCAAGTATTTTTCTAATGAGATAGTAGGGACTTTGTGGGCTGGGGCAGTATCTGAGACATTTTCAATTTCTAGAAATTCTTATCATAAAGACATTTAATAAATATTTATGGATTGATTACCTTATTATATAAACTCAGAAAAACCAATTCTTCTTATGAACCTTTTAGAAAGTATGATGCATACCCATTCATATTTTCTAACTAATGTTTCCTCTAACCTTAGAAACTACCTTAGTCTTAGTTTTTTTTATCTTGTTGTTACTATCTTTTGACACTTTGAGAATTTGAGAAACATTAACAGAATTCTGACTTAAAGCTGTGTCGTGCCTAACCATAACTAAGAGTGTCTGACTTGAACCCTCATTCCTTCCCTGATCTCCAGAGATTCTTGGGGTTCCTATTTAGACTTTTAGAAATGTCTACTGTGTATTCTTCAGCTAGGAGAGATGACTGGAGACTATATATATACATACATATATATATACAAATTTATGTATACATTACATATACATATACATATGTATATATGTATACATTTTTATATATACATATATATTTGTATATATATATAAATTTATATATATATACAAATATATATATTTATAATCTTCAGTAGCCTTTGATTTCTAGGCTAACAGGGACTTCTTCCCTAGCCCCCCAAACTAAAAGTAAGATCCAGATTCCTTATTTATTCCCACAAAACTGCATCTGATTTTTTTTATTTAAGCTTTATTTAAACATATAATGTAACCCCACCACCCTCTCCCAACCCCTCTCCCCCCCATCCCCCTCAGTTTGTTTTATGACATTAAGAGTCTCTTTTGGTTTGTCTCCCTCCCGATCCCATCTTGTTTCATTTTTACTTTTCCTACCACCTTAACTCCCACGCCC